>QBDW01005848.1:0-40537 GCA_003261595.1 Maconellicoccus hirsutus | reverse complement strand
CTGATAACAAAGTACGCTAACGAAATACGCTTCGTGTAATACAGACGTACGCAACCGAAACCTCCCGAGCACGAAAAATCGAGTTGGAGTTTAACGATAAGTAAACTTTTTAGGGTTCCCGAAGCCTTCAGTTTTCAGAAAAGTCACAGATCAAAGTAATAAGTATGCGGTGCGCATGTTTGTAGGCGGCACGTCAAATGGAATTCCCTCAAGTACTTCCCAATTCCAAGTTCCCAACTTCGTATAAGATTGCAAAATCGCGACACTGAGCTTATGTTGTAATTCGGCAGTCTGCACTTTTTTCACTGTGATATAAAACGATCATTGTTTTGAATATTATTTTGATATCTTTTTATCATCTTTGTTTTACCGGTGAATTTATTTGGAATTTGTGATTTGAGTTCTTTAAAAAAAATAGTAGAGCAGTCGTAAAATTGAAATTGAATAAGTTAAGGTTTTGTCTCGAGAAATTTCCTTTTATATCGTGTACATTCATAAAAATTAAATAAATAATGATCATAATATGAAACGTAATTTTTGAGTTATATGTCATCAGGTAGTTTGGTAGTTTTTTACAATGTTGGATTTTGACGAGCCGCCTTCATTGGCGTCTAAAGCCGAAGAATATAAAAAAATCTTCAGCACTCATCAAAGGACAAAAGAATATAAAGGACATACGGCAAAAGTTCACTCGGTTGGTTGGAATTGTGAAGGAAAATATTTGGCTTCGGGTTCATTTGATCAAACTGTTTCGGTGTTTCAGTTCGCTCAAAATTCTCTGGTCAGTTGTACAGTTGACGCGTTTTCAAATGTATGTTTTGTTTCAAAGAATTCCCGATTATATAGACGTTGCATTTTCTTACAGACGAAATTGGTCACATTCAATGAACATGAAGGTAGCGTCGATCAACTGTGTTGGCATAAAAGTCATCCAGAACTTCTATGCACAGCCGGAGGCGATAAAACTGTTCGCATATGGGATGCCAGACAAGTGAAATGTTGTTCTACGATACATACTAAAGGTAAAAAGTTCACGATTTTTTTAGTCCTTGAATTTTGATTTATATCTTCAACTTTGAACAATGACAGGAGAAAATATCAATATTCGATGGTCGCCTGACGGTAAAACGATAGCGGTCGGTAATAAAGAAGACTTAGTCACTTTTATCGATACCCATTCTGGGCAGAAATTCATCGAAAAGCAGTTCCCGTACGAAGTAAATGAAATCAGTTGGAATAACAGTGGAAACTTATTTTTTATTACTAATGGTCAAGGAGGTATTCCCGTATTTTTGTGAGTGCATAATTTTTATTCAAATCTGCTGCTTATGTTCTTTAATGAAATAACATCCGTCTCCCTTGAACTGTTTTAGGTATCCTCAAATGAGTTTACTACATGTAGCGAAAGGTCATTCTGGTACCTGTATTTGTATAGATTTTGATCCTACGGGTAAGCATTTTGCCGTAGGTTCAGCAGACGCTTCTGTTTCAATTTGGTTAGCTGAAAGTTTCGTTTGTGTTAGAATGATACCAAGGTTTGTACATTTAAATTCAGTCTATCATTCTGTCGGCTGATAAATGTAATAGAATTATATTTTCTTAATACAGACTGAGTTGGCCTGTAAGAGCATTACATTTCTCGCACGATGGTGCCTTATTAGCAGCTGCCAGTGAAGATTTATACATCGACGTATCCGAAGTTTCAACCGGAGCAAGGGTATTCGATATTCCAGTCGAGACACCAACTTTTACCGTTGCTTGGCACCCGAAACGGTACATACTAGCATACGCTTGCGACGATAAGGAGTCATATGATAGAAAAAAAGATGTTGGTACATTAAAATTATTCGGGTTCGCGTCCTGACGGAAGTACTTTCAAAATGATCGGTTTCTACCTCGTTACAGTGTCACATTACGTAGATTTTGCGATTGTAAAGTTATGTACATACTACATACATATGTAGTTTTTTTGTGAAGTACAAAATGCATCGTGTTTTTTTATGTTCTCGTGTGGATTTCCTATGCATAAAATATAGATTTTACTGATTTTAAATGGTTGTTCTGAATAAAAATTTTATTTTCTTCGTCCAGGTATTATTTCAGATTGAAAGAACTAGCTTTATACACATTGATTTTACTTACACGCTGCACATGAAATAACATTGGTCAATTGCCTCATATAACTCTGACATAATTTCAAAACGTTTGAATAACCATATAAATTGACGCCGAACAACGATGTCAAAATTTTTCAAACGATGGCATATTGTTGAAGCTTAGACTGGTGTTCAGCGACCTCAACTCAGTAATATTCAACACGTCGATCAATGATTTACGGTGTAGATCACAATAGAACGATTTACTTTGGTATCATCTCTGCTTAGACGTTTGCGTGAACCTATACCACATGAGTACGCTACGTGTACATCGAAATTAATTGATTGCCACAGTCCCAACCTGGGGATTTTCGCAAAGAATGTCTCATTTTAACGAATTTTGTAAATGCTAATTTGACAATCATCAAATGCCATCTCGTCCGCGCGGAGGTTGCAATTTGCAAAATCGAAAATTTCAAACAGAAATTTCAAATTTGAGGGTCGAGAGTGGTATTAATCCATTCAGTTTTTTCCCACGATTGCGAATCTGGTCGAATTTTTCCAAAATATGAAAGAAAGTTGTAGAGTTACCGATAACAAATTCGTAATAACAGAAAACAGCGTGACTTTCATATTAGTGGAAATTCGTAATTTTGGAATTTTTTTTCGCAGCTGCTGGAGCTAATTTTAATGTGAATGAAAGGTGGTTTAAGGGGTTTTCCAAGACGTCGAATTGAATGGCGCAATTAGTTTTTCGTTTTGTCATTATTTTACGAACTAATTCGCGATATTTCGAAAAGTAATGATCAAAACGAAAAACCAACTACACCATTCAATTCGACGTCTTCCAAAACGGTATAGCGCCATTTCATCGGTAGGCCAAAACCCCCCAATCTTATACACTTATGGACGCCTAGCGGGTCCACTTCATTTTCGTTTCGTCAGACATCTTGATAGTAAAATCAAATTAAAAACAGAAGAGACTGATGCCACTTTCAACTCTTAAATTTGAAATTTCTTTGAAAATTTTCGATTTTTTAATATCTACACTGTACTGCATTGGTAAGATGACATCTGGCGGCAGTCAAATTCGCTGCTCCGTTTTTTGTTACAGAATAAATTACATTGGCAGTGTTCAAGTTTACGTCACATAGACGCGTGTTTTCCAATAGCGGCACGTCCCAGAAAAACCCTCTGCATAATCATGACATTACTTTTGATAAAGAATTTTAATTTGATAATGAAGATTTTAAGTGAGTGTAAGAGCGTATTTAATAAACGAGTGGTTTTTTCTAGCTGTAAAGTGTACGTACGTTTTGCAGGATTTCCCTCAGGTTTGAGATTCAAATTTCGGAATTTCAATTATTCAGTTTATTTCAATGTCGGAAGAAAAGTGAAATGACTTTCCGAATCCCGAATATGCCCTGTCCGATCGAATATCATGTAGAAAATAGCAGCTGGGAAGTGAAGAATGTCACCTTACTTCAGTCGTCGAATATAAGTCACTTGTATCTTTAACGATAATGCTGCCAGGTATCGGTATATTCGGTACGGGCAATATTGTCAAAATAATCGTACCTTATTTGAAACAAAAAGGTTTCAAAGTGGAGGCATTATGGGGCAGAACGCTGTCAAAAGCTGAAGAAACAGCGAAAGAGCTTGATATTCCTTATCACACAAATAAAGTTGACAATGTGCTACTAAGGAAGGACGTGGATTTGATATTCATACTGTGTTCTCCTCATCTGCAAGCGCAAATTGCTGTCAAAGCTTTAGGTATTGGCAAGCACGTCGTCTGCGATAAACCTGCCGGATTGTGTCAAAGTGAAGCCATTAAAATGGTTCACGCCGCTCAGTACTACCCATCTCTCATATCTATAATTAATCACAGTTTAAGGTTTTTACCAGCATTTGCCCACATGAAGAAAGCTGTATCAGAAGGATTCATCGGCGCCGAAAACGAAATCACCGTTTGCGATATTCGTGTTCAAATGGAAACCCTATATCTAAGTCAATATAATTGGCTTTGCGACAAATCGATGGGTGGTGGTGTATTGACGCTTATCGGTAGTCATGTCATAGACCTGATATCGTACTTAATTAATCAAAAAGCTATCCGAGTGCACGGAATCGTGAAAACATTTGAAGAAGTTTCTGATAACATAAACGGTATAAGACGAATAACTAGTCCGGATTTCTGTACTTTTCAAATGGAAATGAGCGGTAACTATCACGATCTCGGCTACAGTATTGAGTTCTTTCAACTATTCATATTTCTATATTCCTGTTTACAGGTAACGCTCTAGTAACAGTTACACTGAACAGTCATTTACCGGGAGTTTACCATCAAGAAGTCTTAATATGTGGTAAATATGGTCACTTGATCGTAAAAGGAGGAGACTTATATGGATTTAAAAAATCTTCTCAGAAAGAAGAAGTTCTGTACCTCGACGTTGAAGATTTACACAAATCCGAAAAATTGAATCCTTTGATGGGTAATATAATACCGAAACCTTACATCAAAGGATTTTTTAAAATGATAGGCTCTTTAAAAGAAGCGTTCTTACCTGTGGAAGACAAAAGCGGTTGGATAAAGCAACCTGTTGCTGATGCTTCTACTTTTGAAGATGGTCTTTACGTTCAAGCTGTGATAGATGCTTTATATAAATCTAGCGCTAAAAGAGAATGGGTTAGGGTCGATATGATTACCGAAGAACCAGATCCAAATCCGTTGTTAAGCGCCGCTGTTCGACGAACAGGAATCTCTTTATGATTTATTCCATTATCCAGCTGCATTTCAGTATTACGGATTCTTTTCTTTCTGTATGTTTAATTTTTATATTACTTATGGTTAATTTACAATGTACGATTTGAACAGAAATGCACTGTTGAGTAAACGTTCATGACATGTACATTTAGATTAATGTAATGTAATTACTATCGGAACACAATTCTTTGAACGTTTAATCAGAAACAAATACAATAAGATGTATTGTGAAATCACATAACATTTGACTAATTTTACGTCGGTAACTATTCATCTGGACTGCGGAATGAGAAGCTTTGAAAGAAGTCACGCAGTTTCGATAATGAACAAAAAACTACACTACGAAATCTTACTCAAGTTAGTTGCTACCTCTTCCAATTCAAACCTAAAATATTTCTCGCCTAAATAACAAACGCAAATTAACATGAGTTGTCAACTGTAAACAGTACCATTTTAGTAGGGTTTAAACTACTCACCGTGGTAAACGTAGCTTGGGAGATCTCTTTGGTTAATTGAGAAGCTTGTTCGGATTGTTGAATACATGAATATACTGCGGCTGCATCGTCTAGTTGAGTTCTTAAAAACTTCCACGTATTTTCGTAATCTGGCGATTTATCTTGCAACATATATAATTCGGTTGCTTTGTAAATACCAGCTAATGCTATCCGTCTGACGTACCAATCAAACTGTAAATAAACGCAGGATTCAACGATAGAAAAATTTCAATAAATAAGCTCATTAACACTTACGTCTACTGATCGATCGCCCGCGTAATAGCAAATGTCGTCCACCAAAGTTAGTAAATTTGATAAAGCCGTAGGAACTGCTCGTGAAAGCGTTAACGTAGCTAGAGCTTGTGGCCATTTATCAATATATGGTATGATCATTCGAAGTCGCGTTTCAACAGCTTCGCCTACGAATATCTTCAGCGATTTTTGTCTGCCGAAATAAAACAAAATTGATGTAAATTGACGCATCATAAAAACTAAAATAATAATTACACGATGAAATATTTCATAAAGCAAATTCGATCCCTTCGGAAGTTATCTAAAATCTAACATTTGATTTAGCTTTAGGGCATGTGGCTACTGGCTACTACTTTTTTTAAATACAAAACAATTATTACCAGATGATCAGACACGTGTCACTTACAACAATTAAAATTCACTCGAAGCATCAAGGTTTCAAGTTCAACATGAACTATGGCCGCTTAATCGTTCAAGAAATGGCGTGTTAATGCCATCTTTAGAATTTCGGAAAAGTCTTAATTGCTTAAATGTATCAAGCGCTCAGCTGCTTACTTGTCAGATTCTTGTACTGCAACTTCAGGTCTACTTTTCAAATACTCGCGTAATCTTTCGTTACATACGAAGTAAAAATAAAGAACCAAATCAGAACCTCCTAATGGAAACATCTCGCTTATAACACCAGGATACCCAATCGACTGAGCGCCTAAACAAATTATTATTCAACAATTGCGTAAACAAGTAATCGAAAATATTCGTGACTTACCTGCAACAATAGCAGCTTTGGTCCAGCCGTGAACGGAAACGTAGTTCAACGAGGCTTCGAGGATTTTACTTTTGATATTTTTTTCGTATTCGTTATCATTTTTGCGTTGATTTTCACTTTCATTTCGAAGAGGAGCATGATCACTTTGATTTTCCGACTTCGGCCCATCTATTCGTTCGTTTATGATTTTTTCGTGATATTTGCACTGGTATAAATGAATCCCGCATGCTGGCAAAAATTTCGCGGTCGACGTCTCTGTGAACATAAATGTTTCGATAATTTTAACGGAAGAATTTTCATTTGGATTTGATCAGTGATAACTATGATTCGTCGAGTCGAATTATTGGAACGAAACACCAGCGTTGTTTTTTCACATCGTGGTTTTAAAAAAACACAAGTTTCAAAGATTTCTATCGCCGGTATCAATTTACTGATTACCGATTAAGGAAACGCTGACCGAAAATAAAAAATGTATTAAAATACAAAAGTAGTAAAAGAAAATAACGGAGAAACATAAACCTGATAATAAGTAAAGTTAGGTATAAACCACATAAACAGCGCATATCACATGACTTCGTATCCTAAACCGGTCATTGACGAGACTCGTAATATTCGTATACCAAATTCAAGGCATGTTCGATCATATCTAACGCAGTAAGGGCATTCGACGTAGCTTTTATTTTATCCTCTCGCTGTAATCTCGGCAGGGTTTTACCTTGAACCACGACTGAAACATGATCTTCAAAAGGTAGCGGGTTGTCTTCGTCGGCAAAGGTAACCGCATCACGTTTATATTTTTCTCTCGATTTTTCGACGGCTTCTTTGATGACAGAAAAATAGCATCGCTCGAAATAATCGAAATGATCGCGAATCCGGGTTACATTTTCCGTATCCCTGCGCAAGATTAACGCGAATAGATACAATAAGGATACAATCTTATTTTTCGCTGCCATCAAATCGGTATCACTCTTTTCGCTGAGTTTGGCAAATATTTCCAGCAAATCTTTCAAATACTTGCCTTTGTGATAGTACATAAGATTTCTTTCTACAAAACTCTTGAACATGTTTTTTCTGAATATTGTGATTATTTCGCTGTCTATATCTTCGCTGCCGGTTACCGACGTCACGTTCAAGTATAATAAATAAGTTCCTTTTTCATCAAATTTGTTCATGTATGATCGCAGCAATTCAACGGCGGATTTTCTATTCTCGAATATATACGAATAAATACTCAATCGACCGGCTATTTTGACAAATTGTCTATGAACTACATATTCTAAAAAGTGATGAGGAATATATCCGTCGGGTAAGTGTTCAAAAATGCGTTTACATAACAATAAGCCTTTTCTAATTACCGCATTATGGTGATGATTCATTAATAAAATCGATAAACAAAATAACTTATGAAATAAATACAGCGGGCAGTACGCCAGAGGAAAATAACTGGTAAAAGGAGCATCGACAATATAAACAGAATAAAACACAGCCAACGGAAAAGTCTTAATTTTATCCCACAGCAGACAAGTTGAAGGTTCAGGATTTTCTTCCGCATCTGAACTGTTGCTGGAATTCAAGCTCTCCCCATCTGAAGCGTTTTTTTCATCAATAAATTGTAATAGAAAATATACCTTTCCGTATAATTTATTTATACCGAGAACAATTTGATCACAAATTTGTCCCAATTTTTCAAACTTCTCCAAATAAAGGCACATCATAGGCTTGGTTAACAGATGAAATCCGAATGAGACTAATACTTCGGCTTCACCCTCTAATAAGGTGTCGTTCAAAAAAGCCTGATAAAAATCTGATAATTTTTCTGATAATTGCAAAATAGTATCCACGTACGGGTCATTGACCATCATTTTTTTCTCATCAAATTCAACTTCGTGATCTTCCGGAAACGAGACGCTTTCCAAATAACACTTAATAGTACTTAACGTCCACGCTAACCAATAACCCCGACTTGATGATAATTTGATTAATGAAAATTTCAACGGAGGTAATAACATGAGAAATTTCTCGATGCAACAATTTTCTTCGTCTACTTGCTCTAACAGAGTAATGAACAATTCCTCCGGATTGATATCGTCCATAATCAAGCGAAATATTTCTTCATAGCATTCAACTATTCTAGGGCATTTATATAAACGTTTATCGTTCAAAAATGTCGATAAATTGGTTATCATTTCGACACCGTATTTAGATAAAACACTCGAAAATACTTTTGTCTGTCTCATTTTGCGAAGTTTATCCAGATCTCCATCATTGAGAATTTCATGCAAACACACTATTTCGGTGTTAAATAATTCGTCGCCTGCCATACTTTATGATTCTTGTATATATTTGCCCAAGTCAAAGAAACGGGTCTAAAACACGAGACAGACAAACATATGTAGATTTTCAGTAATGTAAAGTTTTCACATGTTGTTTAATCATAAAACAATCTTGGTTATTTGGCAATTAATCCTTCGAAGAATATATTACTTCCAAGTTTTTTGCAACGCGACGTTTATCGATGAAATGAAGAATTCAATGAATAAATTCTTTGAAACATGTAAAATAAGGAAATAAAGTTTCGGAATACTTACCAAGCAAACCAATCGACAATAATCCTTCGTTTAATAGAATTCTGGAAGCACGTTTCAACACACGAAACATTCCAACCAGAATCTTATTCTAGAGTTTACTAAACACTACTTGCAATAACGGTTGTAAGTAAACATTGGTATTACTTTAAAACAGGTAACTTTTTTATTAATAGTCCACAATAAGTTTGAATTCAAAACTGAACTTTACTTTATGAAAGAATGATTGCAATGTATTGCTTCACTTCGTGTTGGTTTTCGTTTACTCGTTTAGCTTATAGCTTCGAAGATTCGGAAAACTTCGGTAAAACACCGAATGACGTCATTACAATAGCACGAATGAAAAGATGAGTTAAGGATGACATCACACAACCGACAATATAATAATATGGACCACTCTACCGTATTTAAAAATAACAGCAAAATGAAGCCATCATAATTATTCTTGAGGCGTAAGCTCAGGAGTAGTTCTGCGCAATGCGCGAGGTTGACGGTGTTGGAGTATTTGTGTTAATGTTCAGTTCTTCAACACCTGTGTCCTGCATGCGGAGTACTTTTCCCCTCTTGTGCCTAGGCCCTTAGAATTACGTTGGCTTCACTTTAGCTCTTGAAGGGTAGAGCGGTCCACATCATTATATTGACTAAGACACAACCAAAACCAATTAACAAAATGAAACCGCAATAATCATTTTTTTGAACAAAAAATATTAAAAAATCATAAATTATAAATTCAATATTGTTTTTTGTTCTTGTCGACCATCCTTTGCAACGTATATTGACGCTGCTACGAATTTCCTAAATAAGTTGATAATTATTGTAGACTAAATGTTCTTAATACCGATAATCGTCCCTTATCTTAATTTTGGTTCGTCTGGTTCCCATTGAAACAATTTAGTATCAGGCGCGGATCCAGGGGGGATATGGGGATATATCCCCCCAACAAAAAAAAGTGAAAAATAAGGAAATAAAGAAAAAAATACACCAATTATAAAACAAAATATTCTGTGTACGCAAACAAAAAAATAATTTTCTCTCAGTTCATGTTACATGGGGTTTCTTTCGCGTTAGCAGTGTATTGTTAGAAATTCATTCGTAAAAAAAAAGTATCCATCTCCATCCATAATTCCATATCCCCCCCCCAAAAAAAATTCAATTCTAGATCCGCTACTGTTATTATTTATTGGTAACTATGGCAGTGGAAAAATCAAAAAAACTATTTATTTCGTTTTTGTAAGGAGAAACAATTGTAAATTAGTAATTCAAAATGACGACCAGTAAGTAGAAACTTGAAAATTCTTGTTTAAAATATCACATGAGATTTTGCATTTACCATTTCCACTTCGTAGTAACAGAAGATCTCGTTAGAAAACGAGCGGAACATAATGATGGTCAAATAGGAACCTTGGAAGAATTATCGTTACATCAGCAAGATATAATAAAAATAGACAATCTACAAAATTGGTGCAAAGAGTTGAAAATTTTATTCTTGCAATCTAATGTGATATCGAGAATAGGTATAATTTTAAATGCCTAGATGTACGATTGTATGAGGAATACTAATTTGTTGATTCGAATTGTTATTTTAGAGAGTTTAGGCAAGTTGAAAAAGTTGAAATACTTGAACTTGGCATTAAATAACATCGAACGTATCGAAAATTTAGAAGGATGCGAATTTCTGGAAAAGTTAGATCTGACGCTGAATTTCATTGGCGATCTTATTAGCGTAAATTTATTGAAAGATAATTACAATCTAAAAGAATTGTAAGAATTTTTCGTAATTGCTTTGCTCTTGGAACTCGATAAAAATGAGAGAACGTATGAATTCAATTGTTAGATATCTCACCGGTAATCCATGTTGGAAGTACGAAGGCTATAGAGACTATGTAGTGGCCATTTTACCTCAACTACAAGTTTTAGATGGCGTGGAAATTTCACATTCCGATCGAATAATCGCCAAACAAAATTTTGAAGATAATTATTTCAAAATTAAAAAGCAACAAAATGAGTACGCAAGTAGGTTTAAAGAATTATACCTATAGCAATAAGGCGAAAAAATCAAAATACCTTTAATCGTTTATTTCCCAGAAAAACGAGAAATTCAAAAACAACACATCAACAAACAACCTGAAAGCGTTGAAGAAACCTCAAATACCGAGTAAGTTGGAGAAATGTGATAGGAAAAATCTCCCATAATTTTAACGAAGTACGATGAATTAGCTTCTGGAATGAAATGAGCGAAAACACGCCGGAAACTCGTTTAGCCATGGTGCAACATTCTCGTAAAAATGAGAACATCGTCGATTTAGGCTGCTCGAAACCAAAACGAAAAATAAAACTATTCAAAAATGATGGTTTACCTCTGAACGTGAACGAGGCAAAAATTCCATTTACATTAGTTGAAGACGAAGAAAGCAAAAATTTTGTTCTCACCGTAGAAGTTTACAAGTAACTGAACGCTTCGCTTTATTGTTACGATCGCGTAATGGTGTACGTGTTCATCCATCATTCCATCTTCATCTGTTACAGACATTTGGACACCAGTTTACTAGATGTAGACGTTCAACCATGGTTTGTTCGAGTTCTAATAAAAGGAAAAGTATTACAATTAGTTTTGCCAGGAGAAGTGAATCCTGACCGATCGAAAGCTCAAAGAGGAGTGGGATCGAAAACACTTGTCATCACCATGCCTAAGGTAACTTACTCGATGAAATTTACAATTTGATTATTCTCTTATGCGTATTATCTACAATGACCTCAGGAAAAGGAAATCATAGGAAGTACTGATACGCCGGATTCGAGTAACTTTAACATTTATAACACATCTTAAAAAGGAAATAAACGATCACAGTAGGTACGATAAAAATTACATGCCATTACATAAGTATATTTCATAAAAGGATACATTTTAAACAACTTGACAATAATTACATAATAATAAATGATTATTTACACATCTGTTTGGTAGAATGCTTCGAATTCACGCATTTATAAAGGCTTTTTAAGGTAGGACGTATATACAGCGTGTAATCGAAAGAGCAAATGAATCGAATAATGAACACCGAGAAGTACATCAGTTTCAATTAGCTCGACAAAAATTATTCAAACACACCCATAAAGTATCAGAAAAAGCTTGTACCTAAAAGTTAAGAAGCGACATAACACCTAATTACAACGAAAACATTTTTTTTTTAAATTAATCAATTTCAACACCTTCAACCCCGCCCATAATAAGTAAAAAACAACCATGCAACAACCACTGTTGAAATAAATCGGAGGTAGGATTTTCAACTCACTACTACATTATCCGCTATTATCTTGGTCTCAACCCCTTTCGCTTTTTGGACTTCGCTGATAGTTGCACGAAAGCGAAAACATGCATCATGAGCGTAAATTACTTGTAAGAAGAGGAATAAACTTCGCCAATGAACCTCTTCAAACTTGGCCTCCCATCCTTTTTTGCTTTATCTACACCAAGAAAATCCTAATTTACCCAAAGCAAGTAAAAATCATAAATAGAAAATACTTTATAAAAATACAAATTTATGAAATTTATGAACATCCTTACACTCGAATTTTTTTCCACATATTATACAATTCAAAAAGAAGAAAAAAAGCAACCTAATCCAAGCAAAAATTTATTACTTTCATTGTTAAATTTAAGAATGTGGTCAACGGAATTGATATGTTTTCATTGCTTTTAGATTATTCGTTTATTTATTTATTTATTTATTTATTTATTCATTCATTCATTCATTCATTCATTAATTCATTCTTTCATACTCGTATTTTAGATTATTATATGTGAAGTTATATTTTTTTCAATTTTGTTACGTAATAGTAAAAATAATTTCAAAAATCGACTATGAACGAGAATAAACACGATATAGCGTAAAAATTGAGGAAGGAGATCGCACCGAAAAAATAAACCATGATAATAACGATAAAAGAATTTGAAATTGATATATGTAATGTACCTAATACCTATATAAAGTTTCTTTTTTATTGACACCGCAGTGTATTGTTTCTAAAAAGCTGTATAGATAATATTGAATTTGATTAGAAAATTGCGTTGATTTTTTATGATGATTAAAACCTTGATGAAGTTACTGAATAACAATTTTTCTCTATAACATTCAATACAAACTCAAATAATACAATATCTCGAAATGAAATTTCTCAAAAACAAAAAACGATAAATCAAAATAGCAAAACGCCATAGAAGGGATCGTTTTCATTCAGGGGAACTCATGCACATACAACTTTTCCAACATTAGAACAAATACAGAACCTCTATGTATTTAATTCGCCGCCCAAGAACACCTTTGTTAATACTGAAAAATGAAAATAGAAAAGAAAAACAAACTATAAGTATACTCGAAAAGCAGTTGAAATAGAACGCGAAGTGGACACAGATCAGGAGCAATCGATTTTTAGTATCTGTCTGCAATCTTTTGAACATGAACAAACTATTAATGGAACTATTTCGAAAATTCCACTGAAGTTCACCCATACCTACAGGTTTTTGAAAAACAAACCGCACGAGTATAGAGAGCTTTCAAACGGGTGTTATGAGTGAAAAGCTACTCTGATAAAAATAAACTTATAAGAGATTCATTAACGGTTAAAATTACTCTAAAAATTTAGAACGAATCAGTACGTTTGATTTTGTTTTACACACGAGTACTATAAATACGATAAATGTACAATGTGATGTTACAAAAAATAACAAAAAAAATAACCTATTTCCTTACGCTACGTATTGTATAAAAATTAATAACAAAGCAGGTTAAGTACGCCTGCTACATTAAAAAATAAAAATCGAATTCTGGTTGAAAAAAAAACGTATAATAAAGAAGAAATAACTATAAATTAATTTGAAAAAGCGTTTAAATGTTAGGCTAACCTACTATTAAATTAAAAAAAAAAATCAAAATCAGCGAATCATTACGTATAGTCTACTTTATATTTATGCGTTAAGATGTGAACATTACAATCACAGAAAAAAAACGTTCGTTCGCGATTTGATAAAAATTGAGGCGAGAAACGAAGAAGAAAAACATGAAGATTGGTAAAACAGAGAAGCGCTTTGAAAGACCTTAACAGTACCGAAGATTATTAAACCGTTAACAGCATCTACTGGTAGTTTTCTCAGCACGCCTGTCTATGGTAACCCTGTCTGGTGCTTCGGTGGGATCTTTTCCAGTCGTTTTATTCAATATAGATGAAGTCAATTCCATAAAAGCTTCGTTAATATTCGTATTACACCTAGCTGACGTTTCCATAAAACGAATACCATGTTCTCTCGCAATCTAATAACGAAAAGAAACTTCATTGCGAAATTGCTACAACCATCACAAATGAAAATCTTTCTACAGAAATTGTTTACTGTTGATTATTTCCATTCGATTTATCCATTACACGATAACGCATCAACAACAATGTTGACGAATAATACGAACGTGTTTTTTTTTTAAATATTAATGAATAACTTACTGCTTCGCCCCTTTCCTTGCTCACAGCCCTTTTTGATTCCATATCACATTTATTTCCTAATATCATTTTCTCAACATCTTCGTTAGCGTGCTAAAAACATGAATCGAAAATAAATGATACGATTCAATTGGTAATAAATTCACCGAACATAAAACTATAACAATGCGTGGATGGATAAGCATGACTGACTCGAAACGTTTACCAGTACATGGTTTTTGTTTCTCGAGTTTAGCAGAAAAGCGAAATCGTAGCAGAATTAATTCGGAAAAAAATATAAAAAACTAACCTCGTCTATATTTCTAAGCCATTTCACTATATTTTCAAAACTTTTCTCATTCGTTATATCGTAGACTAATAATATGCCCATTGCTCCCCTGTAGTATGACGTCGTAATTGTGTGAAAACGTTCTTGACCAGCTGTATCCCTGTAATACGAAACACATTGTGTTTACTGAACGCTTCCTTTTGTTTTCGATTAATGAGTAATAACCACGTACCATATTTGCAGCTTTATCTTTTTGCCTCTCAACTCGACTGTTTTAATTTTAAAATCAATACCTAAAATGAAAAACATACGAAATCAACACAACTGAAATCCATAATAGAACACAGATGAAAGATGAACCCGTCCAATAGTGATAATTAAACAGGTTCCCGACAGCGAACCATATTGTGCCTCGAATGAACTTTAATTACGAAGAAATTCACGAGAATAGACGATTAGACGAAGTACTGATTATAGTATAGATCAAATAAAAAACTACATACCTATAGTAGAGATGAATGTCGTAGTGAAAGCATCATCAGAAAATCTGAATAATATGCTAGTTTTTCCAACTCCTGAATCTCCAATCAAGAGTAATTTAAACAATAAGTCGTAAGTTTTCTTAGCCATATTTTAATACGCTAAATTTACTTACTAATAAAATATAACAAAATTAAAACAAAGTACTCAACATCGAATTACGATTATTTGTTATTTTAATTTTATCATTAACGTTTTACCAAATGATCAAAATCATAAATCAAAACTTGTAAAATTAAAAATTCGATATCGGTCATTTCTTTCGTTATGAAACACACGGGTAAATCTTAGATTCGATATACTTTTTCTTTTACGTTGGTAGTCATTGCAGCCAATCAGAAAACGTGAAATATTAATAATATAGGTGTTTTCCTTTAGGTAGGTAAAAACTTTAGACTATAATAATATGGACCGTTCTACCGTATAACAGCTATTATAAAGTGAAGCCAACATAATTTCAGGGACCTATATAAACATAGATGGAGAAAAGTAACGCGCGCGCAGGAAACAGAGGTGTTGAAGGGGAAAAATTACAAACGCACTACCGCACGTTAACACAATTACACAAACACCACCAATCATGCGCATTGCGCAGAGCTACTCCTTTGCTTAGGCCCCTAGAAATGATTACATGTTGGCTTCACTTTGCTCTGATACTTTTAAATACGGTAGAGCGGTCTATATCGTCTAAGGTAAATACGTTGAAAACAGTTATGTCTAAGCAGTAAAAATAAAATTCTTTTTCATTTAAAAAATTTTTTAACCAAAGAAAATTCTTGGGAAAAATGTCTGAAAATAAGGTTTTTTTACTTTTCGCTTTGAAATGAAAATTTTTGAAACTTGAACGGGATTCCAAAAGACTAAAAAGTTGACAAGAAAAATGAAGTACCTACTACCTAAGTACCTACACCAAAGTAATAATAATTATAATTTAAAAAAAATAAAAAAATGCACATAAGTGGAATAGAACATATACAATATACGCAATAATCTTACGATTTTTTAACAATTTCTATTACGCGATTTTATTTATTTTACAATGGAAAAATAGGAACTGAACTAGAAAAGCCTAAATTAAATACGCTACATAAGTTATTTTTATAAATTGGTAAAATGAAAACAAAAAGGATTCAAATATTCCTCCATTTGAAAAATCTTTAATATGCAATTACAACCGTTTGAAATTTGAATAAAATTTATAAAAATGTCTTATCAGATAACCAGTTTTTACTTATTTCAGACAAAGAATATAAAACCATTACTATTATGCCCCAGCCAAACTTTGAAAATTATTGCATGTTTAAAAAGTCGTTTCACGATAATTATATTTCTATATTTAAAATGAAAAATATTACATTTTAAATTTAATCAATAGTAGCATAGAGCAGAAGATTTTCTTCCTTGACAACAAAATTTCATTCATTTTTCCAAAATATAAAAAGAGAGAAGATGCTACAAAAAGGAAAATTATAGATCAGTATTTCCTTTTTTGGTTTTATTTTCTTAATAATTTGGTTTGACGATTTCAATTCAATTTTTGGCAAAGAATTTAGGAATTTGCCAAAAATTCAGAAAATCTCGTGACCTTTATGTTGAAATGTTATGGCAACATTGCGTTAGTTTAAAAAAAACAACAAAAAAAAATCTAAAATAAAAAATAGAAAGGGAAGCGGGTGATAATAATTTCGCTGCACGGTAGAGAACTTCGTACGAGTTTCAATACTTATATTTAGTTTCTACTTTCGGTTTGCGCTCTTCGCTTCGTTGTGGCGTTCTATCGTAAACAATCGCATTTAAGGGAAAGAACGTGCGTGGTTTTTCAAAATTGTAAAATGATTTGCGAAATCACTATAGAACTCATCTGAAATCTTTGAAACACATAATCGAATGTATCGGAATGGCTGCCAAAATTAAATTAGTTGACCCTCCGAGTTCAGCTAGTTCAGAAAGGTAATTCTGTGATTTTTTTTCGAGTCCTAAAATGGTGACAAACTCGAGGTTTTGTTTACGTACATTTTGCACATTCGATTTTCGCCCCTTGTGGTCATTGTTTCAGCGACTGCAATGACCGAGAAAACGCCATTCTCAATGATCACGACATTTTGGAAGAGGGGGAAGACGTAGAGGATAATAACGGCATCGACGAAAATGGCCTTTCCGCATGTCCGCACTCACCTAAATCAAGTAAACATGAAACGTTATTCGTAAGATCGACGAAACAGTAATTAAGACGCTCGATTCAGGTTCTAGAGGAAGTAGCAGACAAAAAATAGCAGTACCTAATCAATCGATTAAGAAAACAGTCTCCGAATCAGTATTAACATCGCAAAAGAGAACTATTTACACAGCTGGTCGTCCTCCTTGGTATAATACTGCCGGTCAACAAGTAGAACCTTTCGTTATAGGTGACAAACTCTTACTAACTAAACTTCTGATTAACGATGTTCCTGCTAATTTTTAATAATTTAAAAAAAGAAAAAACAATACTAACGCATTCACGTTGTCTAGGCATATGTGGTGGCAGCGCATCTGGTAAAACTACCGTAGCTCGACTAATTATCGAAGAGTTAGACGTTCCTTGGGTGAATTTGTTAAGCTTAGATTCTTTTTATAAAGTTCGTTCAGTCCCTTGTAACTTTTCGTAGCTTATTAATTTCCACCTAACCTCGATCACGTGAAAAATAACCGAATATCGGATATTTCAGGGCATCACGTGCGAAGAGGAAAAAGAATTGTGTAGACGAAATGAATACAACTTTGATCATCCAGACGCTTTCGATTTCGATTTATTAATATCTACTTTACAACGTTTAAAAGAAGGCAAAAAGGTCGATGTTCCTATATACAATTTTGTCACTCATAGCCGCGAAGCCAGAACCGTAAGATCCACTTTCAACTGTATATTTAATATTTTAATTAGAAACTTGTTTTATTCGGTTACTTAATTAATTATTTTTCGATAACGCGCGGTCCAAGGACGCATATTCCGATCTCCGTGTATAACAGAAATTCGGAATTGTATCATCATAGCTTCAGCAACTTACAAATTAATTTAAATTCCGCTGTAATTTTATATCCTGTGATGATAATTTTTGATTTTAAATTGCATTTTTTATAAAAGTCATGTAAACTGAAAACTGATGAAAACTCTCGGTTCGAAGAAAAAAGTAAAGTAAAGGAAACCTCGTTCTTCAACGAGCGATATGAATTTTTAATTATCAGGAATAAACGTTAATTGAATCGTTACGATGGAAGTAAAAAATAAACTATATCGTTCGACGCATTATCGATCAATTATTAAGGTCATTGATGTATGTGTAACATGAATAATACGATTATATAGGTGTATGTAGATGTACGTGTACTTCACCTTTGCATAGAAGATCAGCCAGATGATATGTACTTACTACTTAGTAATCTTTACGCGCTGAGGAATAGTCACCGATTCGTAACATAGTTTTATCGATTTTTTAACTAGATTATCAAAGAGCGTGGGAAATTTCTCAACTGTAGTACGAGTATTATAGAACTGTATTTCAAACCCCTGAAACACACGACCTCGAAAATTTTTTGGCATTGAAACAAAATTATTATTTGGGTGACATTTTACGAATAAATTGTTCGAAAGGAATCGAAGAGGTCATACATTCTCACCTAAATCACTCGCAAATGACGCACATTTTTTGTTTACGTATCTCGAATAGCTGATAAAGCGTGTAATTGTACGAGCACGAGCACGAGCACGAGTATCGAGGTACCGTTAGATTGGGCCATTTTTTACGGATTGTTTTTTGTTTACATATTAATCGATAATGCAACGTTACATAATTTTTTCAATTGTTTCAGAAAACCATGTACGGCGCTAATGTGGTCGTGTTTGAAGGAATTTTAGCTTTTCATCATCCGGAAGTACTGAAAGTGAGATAATACAACTGAGTTGAATTAAATTAAAATTTTATAGTTGATACGTTTCTCGGGAATTCTGTGAATTTTGGTTAATGAAGCGTCATTAATTTTCATCTTTCACGGAGAAATAAAACGTGAAAAGAGTGGAAAAAACTCTCATTGACAAAGTCACGTTAGAAATGAGAGATTCTGGCGTATGTGCGAGAACTGATGTTGCGAAATTTTTTTTTCGTTACTTATATGTACTTTTTGTTCCTGCGATTCGTCATTTTTCTTCAAAATTTCATTTTACCATTTCAATGTAAATTACGAACTGCGGTGCTTATTAAAATTACTAAAACACGTAACTTGTAAAAAAGATAATTGAACCAAAATTATTCGTAAAATTGCTAGAGAAAATACATTCGAAAAAAAAAACGATCTGTGAATCACATATTTAAAATACAGAATTAATCGTACGCTCAGTAGACAGACGACGACGCATTTCGGGAATGCGTAACAATTACACCTATTTCTATTATACATAAAATGATAGCCGTTTTCTTTGTGACCTCATCACGCCAGAACGAGCGAACCGAATTCAGTCAAATTTTGAACGTAGTAAATTACCGGTAACTATCGTAAATACGGAAAGTTGAGGGTAAGTTACCGAAAAACCGCAAATTTATGGTAAATCATCATTGGTTACTAAATTACCGCTAATATCGCGAACTTACGGTAATTATTGCAACTTTTCAAGATAGTATCATAAAATGAGAATTGCAACAATTTCACTGTCATTCGTCAAAAAGCCGAGAAGATTTTTGTAACATCAATAATTACGATTGAGAGTTATTATGACCAGAAAAAGAAGGAATTTATGGTAGCGAGCATTGCGCTAATGTACATAAACATACGTATACATATGTACAGTATATGTAGACGTTTTACTTGGTCGAAGACCTTCGTAGCGAACTTATAATAACTCGGTTTCAGATGCTAGATATGAAAATATTCGTGGACACCGATGCGGATGTACGTCTAGCTAGACGTATGAAACGTGACATTATTCAACGTGGAAGAGACCTAAACGGTGTACTAACACAATATATTCGTTTCGTGCGACCCGCTTTTCTTCACTATATTGCTCCTGGTATGGCGCACGCCGATATTATCGTACCCAGAGGAGGCGAGAACACGGTAGCTATTCAATTAATTGTTCAACATGTACACTCGCAATTGCAACAGGTAATTAAATTGCTGGCTTATGCTAACCCGTGTCCCGTAAAAATATCGCATGACTTTCTCCCTATGAAAAAAAAAACACTTGTCTTCGCTTTCGATATCTTTGGTAAAAGTTATAATCGAATTTTCAGCGCAATCGCGCATCGATATCGTAATTCATTAAGATGATTTCATCATTTTGTAATATCGCATATATTCGATATACACCCATTACCAATTCGACTACACTTTTGAACGAAATAATTAACGAAAATGACGATTGAATTTTGTTGCAGCGCGGCTTCGCTTTGAGGGAGTCGCTGGCGATGCTAAACAAAGGACAACCTTTACCGGGTTCGTTGTACATTTTATCGGTAACGCCGCAAATAAAAGGATTACATACTTTCATTAGAAATAAGGACACCCCTCGCGACGAATTCGTATTTTATTCGCAACGTTTAATGAGACTTGTTATCGAGTACGCGTTATCTTTGTTGCCTTTCAAAGTAAGATGGTACAGTCATAGAATACGGTAATGGTAAATTGGTAAATGATGTTAGCCACTTGACGAATTTCAAATTTCGGTAGGACGTCGTAATAGAAACTCCGCAGGGTATACCTTATAAGGGCAAACGCAGTACAGTCGATAAGATTTGCGGCGTATCGATTTTACGAGCCGGTGAAACGATGGAGCAAGCGTTCTGTGATGTATGTAAGGATACTCGTATCGGTAAAATACTAATACAAACAAATCGAGTAACCGGCGAACCGGAGGTAATTACAACGCAGCGTAAATATTTTTTTTCGCGCAATATACGACAATAAAATCGACGCTATTTTACAGTTGTATTATTTACGTTTACCAAAAGATATAAAAGATTACAAAGTAATTTTGATGGATGCTACGGTCGCGACAGGAGCCGCCGCCATGATGGCTATTCGTGTTTTACTCGATCACGAAGTTCCTGAAGAGAACATCTTGGTTGTTTCGCTTTTGATGGCCGAGTCGGGTATGAATAATAATTATTTTTCAACTAGTAATTACGATTCGCACGTGCACGTTAAACAAAACACATGACGTTTCAACAGGTGCTCATACGATAGCCTATGCGTTTCCTCAAGTCAGAATAGTTACAACTGCTGTAGACCCGGAAGTTAACGAAAAATTCTACGTACTTCCCGGCATCGGTAATTTCGGCGACAGATATTTCGGAACCGAGCCCGAATCATTCTAAATTCGTTATTATCGCGGCTACTGTCTGCGTAATTTTTTTATAGAAAATAAATAGAAAAAATAAATTTTTATTTTCGATTGCCGCAACATACCATCGACGATAAACACTTTCTCAACTTGATGTTGCATTTCAAAAGCATTATGAAATACCGAAACTTTAGTTACCTGATGAAAGTGAATTTTACATGCGATTTTAATCGATCACGAATACGGATACACTTAATGATGCGCTTTTATTATCTCCTGTTATTTCGTCATTTTTCCTTTCAGACTTTCCTAGTGTTTTAATTTTTTTCTTACTCTTTAAGTATATGTATGTTTTTTCTTCTTTTCGTAAGTCGTAAGTGATATTTTTTAGATAATTAACATGATATACGTACATACGTAAGATGAGAATACATTCGCATGGTAACGGTGAATTTTCAGTATTGTTCGTGTTGAGTTAACAAAGTAAATTATTTTGCTCAACGTTCGTTTCTTTTAATTTAATTTGGTTGCGACAAATCACAACCGGCATAACAGAATTTCTGTTGTGAATTTCCAATACGCGCGATTACTACATGAAACAGTGATTTGACTCAACGCTCATAAATTATCGTATAAATGAATTACCAATTTTCAATCTTCTGCTTTCCAAAACAAAACCTCTAACTGCGGCACATTTCATTCAAAATGTAGCATAACTTCTACTTTTCGTCGTACAAGAATGCAACATTACTTTTAGACCCCTTCCTCTTGTACAACAACATACCACCGACCACTGTTACGTTATTATGACAATAAAAACTTAATCAAATAATTGTACTCAACTCACATACATAATATAGAGTAGTGGACGTCACACCTATGGTATACGTACATATGTACGTAGGTCTAGGTACAAGCATTTTGTTTGTATGTAATGGCGGTAGCGGTAATGAATCGTAGTTTGTGTCGAGATTGTTTAATTCACAAATTATTCAACGATATGTGCAGACTTACCATCAGGTTAAGGAGAAAACGATATAACCACGAACGATAAACACATTTTAAACAGATACATTAATATATTCAAATCAAATACTTATTAAAATATACGACACGCGACACTCGGACTCGCGAACACAACCATATCACAATACACAACCAAGAATAAACAACGCATCAAAACGAATACACATCTTTGAATGAAGCGTACGCTGCTCGGGCGAGTTCGTAATATGCGCGGAGGTACACGAAGTGTTTTCCATTAGTCTCACGATTAATGATAACTGATAATGTAATATAACCATGCTATTATAAAAAATTACCATATTTCTATTTAAATTGGTCTCAGATTCAGTTAAAGAAAGGGATGCGTTTTTTTATTACCAAATTATGGAGAATTTAAAAAAAATACATTATTGGTCAAACCGCAAAATATATTTTTAAAGCACTATCGAAATCACCGAACTCGTTCAAATTTAAGCCCGATATAAGATTAGAATACTAGCTAAATGAATACAATAGCTTTCTTAATATCAGTCACCTAAATAAATGTATTTCATTTTTCTAATATTTCATGAAACAAAGGAGAACTCTTTCTTCCACAAAATATGTTTACGTGCAGCCAGATAGTAGGTCTAGATAGTAGATACTAATACATAGGTCTACATAGCACATACTCAACAGTCTTCCTTCTCAAGTCAAAATAGTATTTTACTAGAATTAATGATCACGTAAGATGTAAGAATATACCAACGTTTCCACCTTCTTTTCAATTTTATTGTTCTATTACCACGATCGATTAAATCCATCTAAGGTCATCGCCCTTCCGGGGTGCTTTCTTCAACTCCTGTAATTGTTGCTTCACATCTCTGAGTTGGTTTTGAAGATTATCAATCTGTTCTTGCATGATTTGCAACTCTATCTTCTTTACCTCAATCTTCAACGCTTCTTCAACGTTCAGTAACCTATTTTTTTCTTTCTATAAGTAGGAAATAATTATGAGTATAGAGTATAAACAGAGTGGACGAACAGTCGAAGTAGCGGTAGATACGTAATTACGTGTCACGTTTATTAGTACTTACGACGGTTTCCTCCAACCTTTTCTCGGCGATTTCAAGAGCTGTTTGTAGAGAATTCGTTTTCGTCGGACGCGGATGTGAAAAACTAAAACGAAAGCTGGCCTGTTTCTCGGTAGGAAATTTGTGGTAAGTGTCCCAATGTACCGTAGCAAATTCGGTATCAACTTGCGGCTGATTAAAATGATCCACCTTTGATAATCCCGGCGTTATATCTCCAAAATCCAACTGATGTGTTACTGGATTAGTTGAGCAAAAAATTACGCATAATATTGTCTGAAAAATAACGCTCTTTATTAATACCTTTTAAACGGGTCGAATTACTAAAATTATAATCTTTCCCGACATGTACCCGTAGATATAATAGACATAGAGCTACCATGCATATTGCATATATCTAAGAAGAAGAGATTTTCTATTTACATACATACATAAAATGAAAAGTGTTCGTATTTACTCACAAGTTTTGCTTGTATTTTCATGACGATTGGTTTTAAATACTGTTGCCAAAATTGAAATTTTTTGTCCTACTGTAGTCATAAATATACCTTATCATACAACTAATGAGTTTGCGGTGAAATTGACGCATGTATCGAACTTAATTTGATCGCATATCAGTTCTTAGACAGATAAGTTTTAACTATTTACTGCGTTTTGTTTTAAGAAAATACTATACGTTAGTTTCTCGTGGATTTTCAAATTTCGCTAATTCTTCAAGAAGTACTAAAAGCCATTATGTAAAACCCGTAGACATGAGTGAAACCACATAGTGATTATAATCGACCTGAGTAATTTTTTCGTAAATCATTTCCGGTTTTCTAATAAACGTACTGTAATACTGGTCGAATGTTTCAAGACCTTTCGTTTGCCGACACCGATCATTAAAAGAAAAAACTGATCGATCATTTTTTTTTTTCAATATTTAACATTTAACAGATTGGCTAGTTAATCACTCGATGATAGAACCAAAATTTGAACAATAGAAACAAAAATATTTATGATTTCAATATAGAGCATCAAAGCGGCGAAAACGTGGTCTTCGGGGGAGAAAGCTAACGCGTGATTTCCGCCGATTAAAAGCTGCGTAAAATGTATCAAATGGAACGAGAATAATATGGCTCCAAAGCACGCGATTCCAATATGAAGCGGTTTCACATCTTGGAAAAATGCAATTACGAAACCAGCTGCGATGAATACAAGTGTACCCAAACATAAACAAAGAGAAACTCCAATCGAGGTGAAATCAGTATTCGTAGTAAATGCGTAAACTGTTAACCCGAATACAAGAACGGAAGTGATACCGACTGCTAATAATATCTGGAAATGAATGCGTATCGTTAGTAGTTCGATAGTTTAAGGTGCTAAATACTCGACAAACTAAATAGGTACCTACTACCTACTACCTAAATTAATATGCTTAAAAACTTACTGGCGCTTGTCCAACCCGAACAGCGAGTACGCCTAGGAAGAAACTCTTGGCTAACGTAAAACCAAATAGAAGTACATAATTACAAGGAAACGATCTCACGGTAAATGGACAACATGAAACGATACATGAAATTGAAATCGCAACTGCTATTGAAATGTACAGAAATTGCGGATATTTCAACACAAATTTTCTAGCATCTTCATTCGTCGTGAACATAGCTATAAAAAACAATGAAATCGCCAATTGTACGGTTATAATACTGTACACCTTTCTGTAAAAAAAAAAATAATGAAAAAATTACTATAAATTTTTTTCACTGAAAATAACCACTGATTGCGCATTACCGAATAAACGCTCGCCTTATGGTTGCATCTGAGAAAAGGAAAATTCCAGCATCGTCATCGCGGCTGTCATCCCACCGCGGATCCCTTTGTATGGGAGAATTTAAAATGGAATCGCGTGGTTTTGGATTTTCGACGTCAATTTGCGAAGATTTGGTTTCAACGGAAAGACTTTCTTGATTCATTTTCCTTTCCGCGATGACTGATAATAGGTAAAATACTTAAAAAGAATGCGATTTGTGAATAACACAAACAGCTACGTAGTACGTAGTACGTACCTGACCTTGCTACTTATAACCTAAGTAGTATCTTTGCCCATTCGTGGCGTTTCACTATTTTACTCATAAGTAAATTTGACTTTTATCAATTCCAGTATTAATCAGCAAATTGAAAAATGAACATAAGACTCAAAAAAAGAGAAAAACTTGACCAGCTTACGCTGCAGCTAATCAACGCTGAATTTTTTTCAAAGAATTTGAACGCAATTAGCGAAGTAATTGATTGAAAAAACAACGCTCTAGATTGTAATAAAACTATAAAAATTACTCTTAAATTTTTATCAATAAATTTAATCACCTTCTTCGCCAGTGTTATAAACATAACCACATGTTTTTATGACGCGAAAGCTGAAATATCTCGAGCCAAACTTCCCGGTGATTCATTTCGAGATCACCATCAATCCGGTGTTCTCGAAATGGCAAATACTTGGGGCGATATTTCGCCAAGGTAAAATACACAATTTAATCTTCGTTTACATAGACACACACTTTTCTTGTTTCGAATCAACAAAAAAAGAAAAAAAAACAACTGGTATAAAAATAATTTAATCATACCCAATTTTACAATAAAAGCTCATTATTGGTCGACTACATCGGAGTCATTTTGAATAAACGAAAACTAAGGCGCGACTTGATATCGAATCGATGGCCTGGCTGCTTTACGGAATCGTAAAATGTCGCCGAAAAATCGGCGATAATCAGCAATCAAATCGATACAAGTCGTTCGCAAACCAGCGCAAAATTTCCACACCCAAAACACACAATTTTAAAACAAATGTAAAATTAAAATCACAAAACGCCGCCGTAACATTATCAATCGTACTAAGCGAAATGAAAATCGTGTCAAATACGCTTTAACAATAAATAATGAAAAAACAAAATAAATGATAATCTCGATTTAGATGGAAAATACAATATGAATCGAGTGCGTATCATCCGAACTCGTCAGCTTACATAGGTACTTCAATATATCTTAGGAAAAAGAAAAGAAAAGAAAAGGCTACTATCACAAATACGTAAATATTGATTTAAAAAAAGTTAACAGAAATACCGAATTTACTCGTAATATGTAACTAGGTCTCGTTTTGTTATGTCCCCTTGTAAACATATTATAATGGTATATGTATTTTATCTACTCGTACAATATACAACGAACCATGTAATTTTTTCCCTCTCCAATAAATTATAATGTAAACTGTTTCCCACTTTTTCCCCCATTTTTCTCGTAAATTATCTATCGATTACATTAAATCTTATGAATAATAATACTTGCAAAATTATACATTATTGGAAAAAAAAAACGGAAAATTCCTTGAATTTTTAATTTATGAAACAATACTTTAAACGACTCCACTCCGGTAATCAATGCGGCGCAAAGATGCATTCATCGTCGAATAAATATTTCTCATAAAATGGCGTCAAGAAAAAAAGAAATAGAAGAAAATCTCGATCTGAATTCGATTCCGTTACAACCAGTGAAAAACAACATTCCATTCGCAAGTTTCTTCGCGTATCCGTTCATTGAAATAATATCTCGTGTGTTGCGTTCGTTAAAAATGATTTGAAAATAATATAAATTAAAAAAAAATCGCGTCGGGAAAAAAAAAATCTAAAACACTAAAGATACACGTAAACCACAAAACATTTTGTCTTTTAAATTTTCGTGTAATAAAAAATGAAAAACGAATTGTCGTACCAAAAAAATAAAACGTAAATAATACCGAAGCGATCTTAAATTTATACAAAATTAAAAAAAGAAGTATAAGAGAAATGAACAAAAGAAAAAAAAAATCAACGACCTAATTTATTAATGGAAATTTTTTTTCGTATTTCAAATAGAATGGCGTTTATGTCATGAAACTTTGTCTAATCTGCGGTTGCACGTTAATAGAGTTTCCAAATATGTTAACTGCACGGGTTTATGCAAACGCAAATGTTTCAGAGCATCCTCCACGGTGAACCATTTCCTTTGACGACCTGCAAAAATGAAATCCCGCGTTAGTAAGGTTCGATTAACGTAGAAATCGAGCGATATTTCAATTTCTTTTCATACTTTCGGATGTGCGTCGTGTTATCACCGTTAGTACCTCCTACCTTGGACAGAGTTCCTTTCTAGTCGAGAAACGAGGCTCAAATTATACGGAAATAGCGACAAAATTACCCTCAACGGTCTTCGTCTTTTTTACCTTCGAAAGTACGAAGAGCATATTTCACCGAAAAGCTTTTCGCAACGCGATGATGTTTTTTCCAAATATAAAATATTTCGATTTTGTGGTCATTGTCGTGTCGAGTCAATCGACCAATTCGCGAAGATGCCTTATTCCGCCTTAGGGGCGTCATACGATTTTATAAAACTGAAAACATGAACGTGTTGGCCAGGAACTGACGAGCTCAGATCACCTTGTGCGAGCCCCCTTTTTTACATAGACATAAAAATAAGAGATCGGATGTAAAAATGACGAATAAAAAAAGGTAAAATTACAAAAGTGATTATGAGACCGCCTTACAAAAAGACAAACAACATGGCGCACTCAAAATTTTTCAACGACTCTCCATGCTTTCCTCACGGGGAATTGCGAAAAATGTGAAATTGTCAAAATATGAAAAAAATGATAGTAATGTTGAAAGTAGATGAAAAGTGAAGAAAAATGACCCATTCAGAAGTTTCCTCCCTCTCTTCAATTTTTCACCATCAGTGATTCGATTCCCAAATTTTAGAAAATAAAAAATATGTAGGAGCGCGGGGGGGGAGGAGATTTGTACTTGGCCATTTTACTTCTCTTGTCATCTTCATTCAATTTCAATATCACTTTCATTTTTTCCGCTACCTCTGTATTTTAGAAATTTATCGATTCTTTAAATTCAAATTTTAGACATCACTGAAGAGAAAAAACTGAAAAAGGATCATTTTTCTTCATTTTTCATCTACCTTCAACATCACTATCATTTTTTCAGTTTTTTTCAAAGGGATTCCCGCTGTTCCGTACCGTGGAAGGATCATCGAGCGTCCTTATCAGTCAATCATCTGGTATCGATGTTATTCGTAGATAAAACATGGATAAAACAGTTGATTCGATTGCACTCGGGTAAAAGCTGATTTCGCGAAACTCTAATCGTTATATCGTTTGCCAAAAAAACAAACAAACAAACAAACAAATCGACGCAATATTTCGAATATACGAAAGCGATAAGGTTTCCTCAACTTCCCCGGAGCCCCGATCTGATTATCATCAGTTCTCGTATCACGATTGCCGTAAGCCGTACAGCCACAACCAGCACAATCGAATTGTGAGAAGAAAAAATACGAAAATATTACGATATCGAAGCGCCGAAGAATAGGCTACCGTATTAGCCAATCAACAACGCGACAACGTGTTTCGCAAGGCTGAAAAGTCGTAAGTCGAAAACAGATCCTTAATCGCCGACTCATGATCGAACGGTACGATTATTCACTACCGTCGGTCGTTATCATCGCCGAGACAATTGAGCGACGCCATCGAAGGACGACCTAAAAAGAGAATCGAGAATCGCTCTTACAATTGGCCATAGGCGTCACGTGTTCGGGCGCTCGTTTAAATACCCAAATATACAAAAATCGCGTAAATATTGCGATTTCACGATTGATTAATCGTAGTCACGGTACGGATCGACTTGTGAAACCCAAACAAAATACCCTAATCAAATCAACGAGTCACCTGCGACTTGTGTCGTCTACACAACATTGTTATTCGTTTCGACCTAATCGTAAAATTTTACCAAGCGAAAAATATAACAAAACCAATTCGTTGTTTATCGAAGAAGAAAAAACCAAAATTCCACTAGACCGCCCCTGTTATTCGATCAATTATTTTTCACGCTCTATATCCTTTTGTTCACGAAAAAAAAAATAATAATAATGGTAAAGAAAACGTGGGCATCACCACGCACGAGTAGCTGAAAAATGGCACGCGAACTCCACCAACGCACATGTGATGTACCTCCTCCTCTTCCTCCTCATCATCATCATCATCATCATCATCACCTTATCAGTCATTAGCCCTCTTTTTGTACACGTATCCGTATCGATCGCAGTTCGACAAACGTGGCAATATACTCGTAAAGCCGAACTTGGACGATAGAATAATGTTTACCATCGGCGCTAAGCACAATAAACGACTATTCCCCTCTCTTCATCTCGTCATCGTCGACGATGAACTTGACGCGAGTTTCAAGTTTGAAAAGAACTTTTGTACACCGATAAATGATACCTTTTTATTTGTACCTATGTGTAAGTACGTCTACGTAGTCTCATACGTCGTCAAGGTTATAAAATAATTGGTAATTTTTCTTCTTTTCAACGTTACGAGCACGGTGTTCCCCCGGTCTCCGTTCGTCCACCGTGCCAACCTCCATCGCATGTCTTTTTCGTAATAGAAAAATCATATAGTCGAATATTCTCGATTATTCGTACCTTTTGACGAGGGGTAAGTTTGACTTTCCCACTAATCAAGGTCGATCTAATAAAATACTATAACGATTACAACGTAATTTTCATTTTGTGCCAAGAAAAAGTCTCCACGTTTCTTTGTTGTTGGTTACCTCTCCTTATTCATACCCAGCAATTAATATTATAATTCCTATAACTTAAACAATAAAGTCGACAAACGGCAATAAATACTTAAAATCAAAACTACTATAGTTATCGGGCAAGTTTCGACAAATAACCCTTACACAAGTGAAATCCTATTTACGGAGAACGGACCACAGAGCCTATAACGCAAACTCTATATACACGAGGGGTCACACGCATATGCATATGAACTCCACCGACGGGCCATCTTCACATAGGCTCTTGGGAGGTGGCTAATGGCTATGACAGCCTATCAACCTCCTTACTCCCTCCCTCACTCATGAAGTCTTCTGCTGATGCGCACACCGTTCGATACGCAGACCAGAGTTGATTCTTTAGGCACTGCCTCTCTGCGGGGTCGGAACCCTTTCAGGTATACGAACTCCGTTTGCCGGGAAACCCAACCCCTCCCACATGACTACTACCGAAACATGTCATATGTTGATGAAATTTTTCAAAACAATAGTTCGTACGACTCGAACACGTTAATAAGGAAGAATTCCGATTTGGGATACAACCGTCTCCGCTCCCGCTCCCGCCCCCACCTCACCCCACCTCATCCAAAAATCTAATCAGAACAAGAACACATCGCCGTCTCGAAAAGTCAATGAAATGACGACGGTTGGCAGTTCGTTCACGTCTCGTGAAGTTGATCTTCGACGTCAATAAATCGTAAGGAACTTGTTAAATTGCACCGGGCGAAGAACGCATCGACGCGAAATTAATGATACGTCGACATCCGAGGGTTTTGCGGTGGTGGCTGTTGACGACGACAACAACAGATGCACCACGCATAGGTTTAGGTACGAATCTCGCTGCATACCCCCTGCTACAGCCTGCAGCCAGAGAATTCTGCGAATATCGGCGGACAATGTAAAATGATAAATAAGTACAGTAGGTACGTAGGTAGTATTTCGTAGTTGGTAAGACGATTTCAATGGCGCAGCGTTTCTTTTTCTTATTTACAATAAAAATAATAATAGACGAATAACGAGAAGATTTTATATCAGTAGGGGACTCGAGTCAAGGTGAGAATACAGTACGCGAAATAAATTACCATACACGACCGGACTTTTCGATAAATTACCACCTCACGTGTTCGTGTCTGCGTGCGGAGCTGAGTATGACGAGAGAGAAAAATTCGTTGGACGTTTCGATAAATTCTATTAATAATGGGTTATCGCGCGATCGCGTTTCGTATACATCGACAGCTCGATTCCGCGTACAAGGAATGAAATTATCGAATGTTCAAGTTCAAGAGCGAAAGCGTGCTCCGTTAATATTCCGTCGTATACTCGCGTAATGTACGTCGAGAAACAATCTACGCGTACATCGAAGCTGCGAGAAATTGCTTATCTTCTCGTTCGAAGGAGAATGCCACGATGGAAAAATTCCACGACGAGCTTTTCCTTTTTCCGCGAACGCTGAATAGACACAAGGCAGTGGAAAGTCTCCGACGAGGAGCTTATCTTTGGATTTCGTTATCGGCTCGAGTCACGAACCGCCTCAAGTCGACGTACGATTATCGGCGCCAGCGTGATTCGTCAATATCGCAAACGTATACGGCGATTTTACGCTGTACACAGGTTCCAAACCGACGAAAGCGCTGGAAAAAATTGATTTAATTGAAAATGAACGTTTGAAATATCAAATTACCCCGAATTGTTGCTATCCACGTAATTCGTAAACACCAACATACGGTACATATTGTGATAGGTGAAAGGAAAATCAAATCTTTTAATGTTTATCGGACACAGAGACCTGGCTCGCTTCATTCAACAAACTTGTTATCGAATTTCGTTTACAATTTAACGATAAAAATCAATTATTAACGACATAATGCGAAGCCTTAGTCAAAAGTTCGCCCATATCGCCACGAGTATCCATGTTACTCGTACCGTCAGTCCTTCTAAAAAAAAAAAAAACGTATTTTTCGTCGGGTTTCGTATCGAACGAGAAAATTTAATCGACGACAAAACGACATCGATTAGCACGAAATTAAAACACCACGCTTGGCCTACGAAAATTCAAGTAAACACGTTTCGCGCAGCTTGACAAACACTAATTAAAATGAAATTCGCTCGAGCGTTGTCGCAATTTGGATCGAGTCGCGTAAGCAACGAGCATTTTCTGTTTACTTCGAGCACGAGTACGAATATATCACCGAAACCACCGACGTCATCGCTTAAAGAAGGCCACTCTTACCTATTCAGAAGGAAAGGTAAATGCGAAAAAGCGCGCGATTTGACAAATTTCACTTTTATCGTTTACGCCTCGAAAGCCTCGAGAAAGCGAACGAGAGCAAAAAAAACGAAACCGTCGCAAATATAGCGGAATACTAATACCGCAATTCAAAATTAATATTTTGGCTTTCTTCATTTCGCCGACGAATCGTTTGATCGTTTAGTTGGGTGTAACAAAGGAGGCGAGATGGAGAGGGAGGGATTTTGTCAACATTTTCTAAAATTTGTAAGACAAAACTAAAAACCTCAACTTGCTGTAATAAATGATTTTAAATTGAAAACTCTCAGAGTTGTCGTGAATCGTGAAGGGAGGGACAAGATGCAAGAAATTTCAAATTCTTATTTTCCGCCATTTTCTTCCAAACGTTCAAGCATCAAATACAGATTAGAAGCGTCCAAAAACATTTATCGCTCTGAAATTTCGCCACATCAAAATTTCATACCAACTATCACAAGAAAAAGCAACATCCTATAGCTCAAGAAATCGCACACCTACTTTTCGCTTCTAACAAGAAAATCATCCTTTGCTGGATTCCTTCGCATTCAGGCATTTCAGGAAATGAATCAGCAGATATTTCAGCCAAACAAGCACTCCCTAAACTAACCAATCCAGAACATTCCTACCCCCTCTTTCCGACTTGAAAAACTCCATTGAATCCGAAACCTATCTTTTTTTTCAACAACTCTGGTCCAACTTTCCGTCCACCAATTAACTTAAAAACATCGAAAATAGCATTTCTTCATGAAATATTTCGAAATTATCTCGTCGCGATGATATCGTTCTCACTAGAATTCGCACAGGCCACACCTCACCAACTCAATCGTACCTTTTCAAAAAAGAACAACCTCCAAAACATGCCCTATCTGCTGCCTTCTCTTTCATTGTCCAAAATGTCAAAAAGAAAGATCACTGTTTTTCACCTCGGAAGATCCAAAAGAAATTCTTTCCGACGACCCCATCAAAATTCAAAACCTTCTATCCTTCCTTTTGTCAACAGGCTTAAAACACGTCTTCTAAAAAACCCCTTCAAAAACCGTCTCAAGCCTCAGTTGCAGTACATGGCGAAAATTGAAAAAACAAAACGACAACGGTGTTTGTTGATGATTTTTTCATTAAAATATTCACTAATAATTATTGCATGATTACGTTAGTCTGTCGGCATTCATTTTAGTGTCATTGACACATTGTTAAAAAGAGAAAAAAATTCTGAAGATTCGAGATTCACAAAAAATTGAGAGTTTTTGGCTTAATCTCGAAGTAACTAAAACGTTGAAAAAATCTGAAAATCAGCGAGAAGGAAAATGAGCTTTACAAGCGTAAAAATGATCAAAACCGTAATTGCTTCTATATCAAAAAATAGGAAATTTAATTTTCTTCAAATTATAAAAGAAAAAATTTTCGTAAATCCTCTCATTTTCGAGTAAAAATTTGAAAACTACAATTTCCTCACTTACTACAGTTGAAGTATCCCATTTTCAAGTGTTACGCCGTAGCGCCACCAGATGTCAGCCACTTTGAATTGCAATTTGCATTTGCCAATACTCGTTCGCTACTCACTTTATCTAACTGTAAGAGTACTACGTGACTTTTTAGGATCGCACTGACGACATCATCCGAAAAGTAAAATGTAGGTAAAAACGAACGAAGCAGATTAGCGAGTACTTTACCTATTCGTATGGAATCTTCCCACTCGGGTAATTCTTCGGTGACGACCATAACGAAAACTTCGGTACGATGTTTTCTTTCGATATTCTACAAAACAAAACAATAAAAATTCAATACCTTTCAAAAATACCGCCTTCACCTTTGCACGCATCGTCACCGTAGATAAAAGTAATACCTTATCGACGCGACGTCATTTAATTAACAAAAATTTCCATTGTACAGAAGACGATAAACTCTACATGTCGATAAAATTGCCAATACGACAAATATCGTACGTACCGTTATGTAATTCTGATTAAGTATACTCGTCGCGTCGTAAGTGTAAGTACCAAGTCATATCGTACCTCTTAATCATCTTAAATCCGACATTTTGATATATTATGTATTTTTGTATACGTTAACGGTTTCGTCATTCTTATAAAATATACATTACATACATATGTACCTAAACCATCGACAATTGAGTACAAAGAGTGAGAGGTGGAGAGGCAAAAAAAGATAACGCGAACACACGTTTTTCGTCGAATAACCTCGGCCTTTTTTTTCCTCGTAATCGAGCTGAACTCGGTGATAACAAAATTGTACAAATACAAAATAGAATAGTATAAAAATCGTGTACAAGTACTCGTAGCAGCACATCTTCGTTAGTATACGCTACGTAGCACGTACTTACGAGTAGGGCCACCTACTATTACCTTACTACCCGTACAAATTAGAAAAGAATTTCACCACATATTTTATACTTCTGGCAGATGTCGAAAATCGACCGTTTTCGACGTTTCGTTTGTCGTAAACACGCGAATATTTAATCGCGTCGCCATTTCGAGGCAATATGTATTGTAAAACAAAAAAAACGTCTACAATTCGGAGTATTCTCATTGCTCTTTCGTTGACCCAATTTCGCGTTTAGGTATTAGCTAGTACTCGTATTTCTTTTGCATCACAATGTACGAGGTGAAATTACGATGTAGATAGGTACTAGGTAGCTAGGTACTAGATACGAACATACTGTATTTATCTACTCGAGGCGATTTTGCTGAAGCGAAAAAAAAACATCACGAACAGCTCCCGTTTCCGAAAATTTGACCAATATACTCGTACTCGTAATCGCGAAAATCGCCTCGTGTATAGAAACACTTTTCTACGCCAAGAATAACAAGTATATAAAAAGCGCGTATTTGGAAAATCACCTAGCAAAGTAGTGGCTAAAATGGCTCTTTAATACGATCCACGAGCACGAGCACGAGCTGAAATCGCGTTTACGTGGCATCCACCAAAGTACTCGTACTCGTGCTCGTGCTATACACGTACCTAGCTACCTACTCGTAAATAAGAGTATGTTTTGCGCTACGAAAATAGGTCAATTTCTTCGAATTAACCCGAAAGATAAACGACGAACAATACTATTCGGCGAAATTCGCAACGTGGTTTCGTTCATTTTACTCTTTCTTCTAATTTAATAGCGAAATACAAAAGACACGTTACAGCTCGATGGAGATGAAAAATATCGCGTGCTGCGTACTTGAAAAGCTCAAGCTTTCAATACACAATGCGTTGCATGTAATACGAGGACGAGTACATTCGAGGCACGACAATTTCTGACGAGTAAATCCTTCAATTAGTAATTTCATTTCGTGGTTAGGCTATCGGCCGATATTGCGAACCGAATCATTTACAGACGGACCAAATCATCGGATAGGCAATCTGTTTGCGAACGTTTCGAATGCAAGACGAACGAACGTCCATTACCTTCACGAAGATGAAGTTGTGGGCCCCATTAATGCGGCTTCGTAAAAGTCTACTCTATATTTTTCTCACATTTTTTCCATCACTTTATGCCCCTCGGAACAAGTTTCAAATTTTCCCCCTCAAAAAAGAGACGACGCTACAATAACATACGGCGTCCACACTCCATAAGCCATAAAATCAGAATTCACGGAGAAAATCATTTTTTGGCGCCACTTCCGGGGTTAAATCGGAGAAGAAATCTTTTCCACGTAAAATAATTTTTAACGCGTTCAAAAGGTTAATAAAACGAAGAAAATTTATACGGAATGCTCCCAAAAAATCGATACTTCTCGCGTTGAAAAATATTGAAAAATTACGTGTACGCCCGTACAGTTGATACCGGCCGCCGAGTACTAGCGGAAGATGCACGCTTACGCGCAACAACCGCGTTACTTCAAAAAATCCGGCGTTCATGCTGGAAAGCCGAAGCGACGCGATGCGTAAGCGTACACCTGCGCATCTTCCGCTAATACGCGGCGGCCGGTATGAACTTGACGGGCGTACGCTCGTAATTTTTCGATATTTTCTAACGCGAAAACTATCGATTTTTTGAGAGCATTCTACCCAAGGTTTTCTCTTCTTAATATTTTGAACGCGTTAAGAAATGTTTCAACAGGGGAAAAAAAGTTCGTCCTTCGATTTAGCCTTAAAAATGAGTGAGCGACGGGTTTTAGTATTTGCCAAAGCAGCGAAAATTCTGATTTTCGATATTACATGATACATACGTTACGTAATATTTTTTAGTGACGTCGCTTCTTTTTTCGGGGGGTTGAAGCGATGGAAAAAATCTGAAAAAACAAGCGTTATTCAGGTAGACAACCTCCTCCGCTATAACCACAGCTTCAGCCATTTGGTTGGAAATTCGCTAAAACCTACGTTGGGGGGGGGGGCTCACTCCTTCACCAGGGGCAATCGGAAGATGGAGATGGTTTCTAACTGCCAAGTTTACGTATTTATGTAATTACAAAATTTCCAATTGCTTAAAATACCTATTACGAATTTTAACGTCGCGTCGTACATATTTTGTAATTCGTTATTTTAAAAAATTTCATTGTTCTATCGCCGTGCTCCGCATTGTCACATTTTTCACGTATTACACCCTTACTTCTTCTTCCCTTCGAAAACTGTGACAAGCGTGTAATTAGAAAGTGGACCTTGAAACGTGTTTCAAATTTCACGTACCTACAGTATACACATAGTGTACGTACATGTACGAGTATTTCATCGCCAATGTTATTGCGAATATCGAAAAATTTTCCACTACGCAATAATACGACGAGTATTACCGTATTTGCTAAATGTTTATACGTCTAATGTAATTTCAATCGCGGCGCTTTGCAATTGAAAGAAAATTTGCCAACCAAAAGGAGCGTGAATTTGTCCGAGAAAAAATTGTTTAATAAATTTCTGTTTTAATTACATATAACGTAATAACTATACATAGGGTCAACAAAGCCTTCGTTGAGAAAAAAGGCCACTAAAAATGATTTAACGATGGCGCAGCTCAAAATCTAGCCCAAAACACGTGAACCTACTCGATGAGAATTTGTGTTACGTTAAAACAGCCAAAATATCGCGTAAAAATTTCCTAAAAGATGGGTTGGGATAAATTGAACATCAGCCAATCAGGTACGAGACCAAAAGGTTTTCGTCTAATCATCGTGCGTCGAATGGTGAACGATATTTTCGAGGCATCTTCTGATAAAAAATGGATTTAGATTTAGAGGCATCTCGATGAAAACGTGCTTACACAAACGCAATCCGACCACACCGTTTTGCAAATTACGTACTTTACTTTTCTACGTAATATATGTATGTAGTATGTACCTACTACCTAGTACCTACATAGCAAATACAAATAGTATACAGCTACATACTCGAGCGAAGACTACTTCAAAATTAAGCGCAAACCCTAAACGGCGCGGCGGCGTAAAAACAAAACAAAAGGCGGCAAAATTTAGAACGATACTTACTCGTACCTCAAAGATGCCCAAGAATCGATCTAACTTTCCGGTCACGCCGGCCTCTTCGACTACCTCTCTTACAGCGGTGACGCTCGAGTCCTCCTCCGGTTCTACTCCGCCTCCGGGAAATATCCATTGATCTGGTCGCTTCGACGAGGTTACCAATAAAACCTGAAACCGAAATTAAATCGCTTAGTCGCAAATTCGTATCGAGCTAAATCGTCGCGGCGATGTGTTTTTTTCCGTTAGCAGCAGTCGACGCGACCGCGACGTCGCGCCGCCGGAAAAATTTCGGAGAATTTTCGCAATAACCTTGTTTACTCGGCTGGCAAAGTCGTTGGTCGTTTTATTACTGTTTAATAAATGCACACAAATGTACGTAAATATTTCGCTATTTTTTCTCCTTTCCTTCTCCTGGTACACCAACGATCGTTTAACACTCGCAAATGTAGCTATAGCTAACCACTCCTCGCCATCCTCGTCGCATTACACGTACAATGGCAACAAGCTCGTCGTTATTTCGATTCGGGCGCCGGCTATACGGCTATAAGACGAAAAAGAAGAACATTCGCGAAAATGAACGCGAAGAAATAGGAGAAAAAGTGGGTGGTGGTGGTGGAGGTGGAGGTGGCGGCGGTAACGAAATATCCCAAAACAAACTCCGCTTCGAGCCGGCTGCGATTCCGCAAATACCCAGGTTCATCGTACGCTAGGACGACTTGGAAATTGCATACGAACCGGGGCCACATCATCGTATCGATTGCGACTCGGTAGTCGGTACGAGGACGCGGAGCATCGGCGCGCCGCCCCGCTAATAAATTTCCTCTTGGAAATTTCGCCGGATAAATTTCGCCTCGGTTCCGAGCGCAGGTAGCAGCCGTAGCGTAACCAAAGGGAAGCGGAGGCCGACGGTGGGTTAGTGGCCGGCGACGTTTACGAGCGAAACCAACGCAATATTTGGGGTAGTCGCGAACGTGTGTTTGGCCTTATTTCGAGTACTCTTGCGCCATGCCACGGCTGCGTCCCGCCGCGTGACCGGCCCCCGACGCCGACGCCTGTTCGCCCGCCGCCGATTCGCTCTATTCTATATTTCTTCGATACGTAGCGCGTTGCTAGCGAGCAGCTACTAGCTGGTACACAGCTAGCTACCAGCTACGTAGTATGTACAAGTACTCGTACGCCAGCTGCTGGCACAGATACGAAAACGAGATATCCTCAGCTGTGCTGTCACTGTCAGCAACCCAACGCCGGTTTCAACTTCCTTACAACCTGAGCTTTTGCTTCGTATCGTTTCGCTTCGCTTCGCCTCGCCTCGCCTCGCCACACACTTGTAGGAGGTTAACCGCGTGTATTCGAATACGAATAGCTTTCCGCGTCGAGTAGGTAGAGCTACTACACAGCACACACCACCGCCACCGCCACCGCCGTAGTAGCGTATATTGTTAATCGATCTGTGGCCCTGTTTCCATCTACGTCATCGTCGCTTTTCTATATGTATGTACTTTTCTACTTGCTACTCTATACAAGCGAGCTTCACCTTATTTATTAAAGTTTTAACCTACATACCCGCGCACCGTTATCGTCGATCGGCAAACAAACAACAAATTCTCGTCCGTACCTGTTTGACAATTTCTAACCAATTTGCGAAAATTAAAAAACCAGCAACATACTCACTCGTACGTCACAATAGAAAAAAAAAATGAAATTTCCACATTTCTAATCAGGCAGGGTAAACTTCTCAACTACAGCTACTAGCTAGTCGAACAAGGATGATAACGACGAAGAAAGTCTCGTCTTAATTTATAAGCGAATGGTTGGTCAATTCTTGACATTATCATGGAGCCCCGCAATGTAAAATAGCCGTCTCAACGGTAATTTCCAGAGTTTTTCAAAACTAAGGAGATCGATTTGGCATCGTGGGGTAAAAGTTCACCATAGCCCACCCCACACTAACAAATTGATACTCCTTAGATCACGAAGAAATCTCGAGATATGGTATTCTATAGTTCCCGACTCCGTGATTACCTATATTTATATTGTCAAGTTATAAACTAGATTCAAAAATTTGTCAAAATAAAAAATTCGGGAAATTGGGCGTTTGTCTTGAAATTTTAACCCCGATTCGATATTTTTACCTATTTTGGATGAACTAGGTAAATGTTTTTACGTCGGATTTTTAGTTCTTGTTAACCGTTACATCGTTATTTACGGGAAATCTTTTGGAATACTGCCGTTTTCAAATTTTTGAAAATTCGCAAATTCGCCAAAAATCAAAAAATCAACTACAGCAGCTGAAAATTTGGGTTAAGGGGTTTTTCGATGTCCTCTTTTCAAATATCGAGTTTCGTAAAAATCGTAAATCAACACCCGCGGCAGTTCCTTTGCTAGACACCAAAATATACGTACATACAGTGTGTCTCAGAAGTCCTGCACGGTACCTTTTATTTTTGATCGGGGGGTGATAGCGAAAAAAATCCACCGGTTTTATACTTCTCCTGTGAGGCGCATTCTACGAGGGGGTCAAAGAATTTTGGACTACATACAGGGTGTCCCACAGACCACAAAACGTGTTTTTT
>QBDW01005847.1:0-20590 GCA_003261595.1 Maconellicoccus hirsutus | reverse complement strand
AAAATAAAATCAAAAGTTGGTACTCTGAAGTATCGATTTTACATTTTAAAAAGGTTAAATTATAATATTTAATACCAGAAAAACTGGCTCGAAATCGGTTACTTGGACAAGGAATACTTAAGTATCGTTTATGAATACGACCCTAAGAGTCACTCATGAGCATGACAGCGGTTACCATGACAACCGCGTGACGCTTTTTATAATGCTTTTTCGTCGGAAATTTTTTTTTAATTTTCTAGAAAAAATTACCCCCTCCCCTCATTTTTTATAGAGTTGAAAGAGAACCGATTTTGTTTGAAAGACCACGTTTTCTGGCCCTTTATACAATACATTTTTTTTCACACAAAACTTGAGAATAGTCACCAATTTACGAGAATTTTTGAAGTTCAGTCCACATTATCAATTTGTTTCGTCAAACTTCAGCTCACAATAGCGTTAGAACTACTGATAATGATAAGAAAAAAATAAATTATTTATAAATATATTATTTTTTTTAATGAGAAATTTTTTCATTAATATTAATATTTTTCGTTATTTTAATAATTAATTTTTATGGAATTAAACTTGAACGAATAAATTCTCGATTAGTTTTACTTGTTTATATTTTTTTTCTTACCCATTTTCATCAATATTATTCAAGATGATATGTATTCATTTTTACAAAAAACCACGAAATTTGTCAACACTTTACGCTTTGTTATTACGTGATTTTCGTTTCCTACAAATGGTAGAAATCTCATACACGAATAAAAATCCTTTTCAGGACGACGTCACAAAGTAAAATTTAACGAAGGATTTCATTACGTCATTACTCCACGTCGACGTTCCAAAAAAAGTCATCCTCAGATGTACGCTTTACACAAAGCCTCAAGAGATTAACAAAAAGTAGTCCCTAGTTTGGGGTGATTTGGCTTCCAAAAATCCCAAAACTATCATCTTCAACTAAGCTCACTGTCAAGTTGTCTATTATGACGTCTACTCTTACAACTTCTTTGTCTGTTGCTTTGGTTTGAGCTCCTTTTGCTATCGTTTCTGAAGTTATTACTATAATTCAACCGCGATTAACCATTTTGTCAATTCCGATGATGAAATAATTTCTCGCGACAATTTAGCATTTTCTCTTCAGAATTTTTGTTGGTTTAATTTCCAAGAGATAATTTTCCCACCAAAAATTATCCTTTTTTTTGATTATTCGCAGAAAAATTCATGAAACAAAAAACTTTCTCATTTTTTCATGCTCTATAATTTTTATCTCGTGAATTTTTCCGAAATCGCGCAATTTAACAAGTAATTGCAAAAAATCAGCGAATCCTCGCGTCTTAAACCATAACCTCGTTAAACGATAAATTAATTTTTTCGCCGTGCGAAAATTCGTGCGATGCGGAGATAAACAAAAGAATATAAAATTCATCTTCGCTCGCGATAATACATCGAGTTTTAACATCATGTTTTTTCAATTTTAGACGTCTTTAAAAATGAAAATGTGTACAAAAGCGATGAAAAATTTTACAATATGTCGAGTTATGGATTATTAATAGAAACGAGTTTAAATTTAAGGGTGTTTTTCGAGATGTACTTAAAAATCGATGGCTTTTTCGGCGATGAAAGCCATTATTTTTTATACAACTTCGATGGTTGTTTTGATATGGTTTATCGGCGTATGAAATTTGATTTAGGGGTTATCGCATAAAAAGAAGTAAATTTCGACTTAGTTACGCTTCCTATTTAGGATGAAATGTCTAAAAAGTCGTATATGCGCTCGAATAGACGAGTTCGAATTTCCAATAAATTCGTCGTTTTTTATCCCACTTTACGCGCTATTTTTATCGATATTTGTAAAGTTGCATCTTGGAAAAGTTGACGTTTGTTTTTGTCAAACGTCGAAATCGAGTTTAGAAATTATCACGCCGTCGTACAGGAAATGTCGTTAATGTAGCATCAAACCCTACAAAAATATAGAGAACTTTTAACGAAAACAAATTAACATCCTGTTTGCGTATATGGTTTTTTTTCTCCACTGCGAAGGTTATTATTTGAGAGAAAAAAACTCGGCGCGGTTACAAATAGCGCCGTATGCATATCGTTTATTTAAACGTGTAAATGTTCGACCAGCATATGTCGAAGTGCTCACTGTTTAATTTTTCAATCGCGATACCGTGGGCGAAATACATATAACAATCCACTCCTCCACTTATTTCCAAAATAGGATGATTAAGTTTCGTATTATTTACAAGGTATTTTTTTTACCATTCTTCAAAGGTGCGTAAATTACACGTTTCGTATTACGAAACGTTAATAATTTTTCGCAAACGTTTTTACTAAAATGGAAAATAGTCGAGTTACCGGTATCCACTTGGTCGCGAAGGCGACAGATTAATCATCCGACATTTTAAATTACTTTAGACATCTCTCGGATGAGTAATTCTATCATTACCGAAAATAGTACGTTAAACGGATGACACAGATGGGTTCTCAATATTTCCATCAGGTTGACTGTATTTTCGTATTTTCGTATGTAGTTGACGGGTTAAAGGTGGCGTGAATGAAACGGAAAAAAGGGTAACCGTGGCAAGATGCCAGTGACGTTTTATTTTAAAAGTTCTACCCTAACGAAAATGCCTCCGGTTCCGGGATACGTTTTTGATTTCTTTGTTTTCAAACACTTAATTAATATGGTAAAAGTAACGTCTCAACTCATCGCAACCTTAGCGTAAACTACTAAAATGGTTTTTATGGCGTAATTTTATTATTACTTATGGAAAAATTAACCAAAACGATAAAACGTGACTGTGAAAATACCCGGTAACAAAACTCGCCAGACATTTGCGCCTTAAGGTGAAAAGTTTTCAAATTGATAATTTGTACCGGCTTGAAGTTATATCGTCTGGTTTCACAAGACCGTGTTATTTTTCCTATGTCTTTTTCATGTTAATCTTTAAGAATTGGTTTACTTTGCAAACTTTCGTGTACGGTTCGAACTTCCAAATGGAATACATAATGAGGTGGCATATCCGTACTGTCGTTTCTGTATAAGATCTCGTACAAATTTGCGTTTCTGCTTCAAGGTCGTTCTTACCGATAATGAGCTAAAATTTGACGCGTCGTTTATGTATGTACCTTATCAGAATACGTTATTTTTTCTCTCAACACTTGGTCATCGAAAATTACGCCGAGTTGTATGAAAATTACTTCGAGTAATCGAAACGATAATACATGACATCACATTTAAATTCGGTTTTATCGAGTTTTTTTTTTTCAGATATCTTAATTACCTCTTTTTTTCAATAGATTCACTTCAAAGACGCCGACCAGTCATAGAAAACATGTTTAGATTATAAGATTGATGAAAATCACCTTGAATTTCGAATTGGCGTCGGAAAAACGTAGGATTTCGATACCCATGAAGGTGTTTTAGCGATACGAAGGCAGTACCCCCTTCCCTCTCGTTACGTTAATCGAAGAAAGTATTTCTTCGTTTTATAAGAATAAAAGGCCTGCCTCGTTAATCACACGGTGAATCGATCCTTGAAGCGGATTTTCGGTTCAATGGTAAAAATCGATAAAAAATACGGGTGAAAAAAAATTTTATAACCATTCTGAGCTTCCGATTGCCCCACTAATGTAGCTTCAGGGTAAATGTTTATTTTATCGAATTTTCAACTGAATGACTTGACGTTCTACCTGAATATTACATATTTTTTCAGATTTTTTCAATCACTTTAACCCCCTCAAAATATGTTTCAAAATTTTCGGTTGAGCCCCCCCTCCCCCTTCAAAAAAGAGGTAACAGCAAAAAATATACATATACGAATATAATGTTACGTATCGATGTAATATTCATCTATAAGCGGAAAATCAAAATTTTTAGAACTTCAGCACATACCAAAACCTTTCTAAAAACGATTTCCAAGCGCCATTTTTAATGCTAAATCAAAGAATAATTTCCTTTTTCGTTAAAACATTTTATAACGTATTTAAAATATAATTAAGAAGAAAAAACTTCGCATGTAACGTACCGAAAAAATTTATAGTTTTCGTGTAAAGGAATATTGAAAAATCGCGAACGTACGCCCGTCGAGTTGATACCGGCCGCCGCGTACTAGCGGAAGACGTACGCTCACGCGTTACAACCGCACAGCTCAAAAAACCGGGCGTTCGTGCTTACGCGATCGCGCGTAAGCGTACGTCTTCCGCTAGTACACGGCGGCAGGTATCAACTTGACGGGCGAACTTCGGTGATTTTTCAATTTAAGCGCGCATCTTGGTAACGTATCATTTCAAAATGAATAAGTTACCACGTTATCTAAAAAAATTAAAATTTTTATGTATAAAAAAAATTCCAAAAAATCGAAAAAAACCCGCGATCGGCTAAAATTCACCTAAAACGTCCCACTTTCCATTCAACTGGAACGTAGCCATTTCGATCTGTTTACGAATACCATTCACGAATGACTTAATTTTTTCAAAAGCTTAATAGGCTTTGCGAGACCCGACCACAGATGCGGATCGTTTCTAATTTAACGTAATATATATAAAATTTTAAAGGGTAAAATTGAATTTATATCTGACCTTAATCTCATTACAAACTCCGCGACATACGGTTGGTTATTTATTGCTATCTTAAAGTAGTCGCACCTGCTGCTTTGAAATTAAACCGGTAGCCCTATGTCGCAAAACGAACGAATTAGTCTTGTCACGGAAAGGGTACTCGTTTTTAAGGTAAAAGCACCTCGAAGCTCGTCTAAGGTCTCGTGAAATGAAATCCTTTGAATTTTTTTTACACTTTTCTCAAACACGGTTTGTAACATTTTTCATTATTTATTTACAACGGACACGTGGTTCACTGGGTCGAAAATCAATGCTACGTATACATGGGAATTGTAACAATGTTGGCACTTGGCAGCAATATCGCGTGTGCTGCGTACCTTATAACTTCGATCGAGTTTCTTTTTGAATTTTAGTGAAATTTTATTTATATACGTTTAAATGAAAATGGAGAAATATATAAGCGAAAGAATGTTATATTATAATATAAATTAAATTTTTCACTCTTATCGCCATAATTTACATTGTTATGTTATTTTACAACTCAGACAAGATGAAAAATATGTGTTATGGGTTGGAAAAAAACAATTGCATTAGAACAAATATTCATCGTTGCTAATTGTTTATGCGTCTAATGGCTCTTTCATTTTAGCAATACCCCGGTGGCGTATTTCCTTTATTAACGTAATTGTGCCACTTTATTCGATTACGTATACGTGCGTACATACTACATATATGCAAAACGACGTCAGCGAGCAAAAATACGTTATAGTTTATTATTTTAATAAAATACCCGAGCATATTAGCCTAAGAGAATTAGATGAAAACGGCAAAATTAAATGAAAATCGTAATAAAATTGCTATTTTTATCAAAATATTTGCAAATATCTCAAGAAATTAAAATTCAACTGTAGACGTCAGAGGCTTTAGATTTTAAGCCTCCTATAATAAAGATCTCCAAAATATTTTTTAAATTGGACCGAATACCAAAAAAAAAGAACTTTCAGAAGGTCGTAACTGGGTAAGCGGCTGATCTGGCTTTTTTGAGCTACGGAAATTAAATTAAATTGGTAGGTAGGAAGAGCTGAGATACGTTAATGACCAAAATTTTAATCCTCCTCCTCTCCGTGCTTCTCGGGAAAAAATTTTCTAATTAAAAAACAGACAGCAATTTATTTTGATTTCTAAATAATCTAAATTTTTTTTTCTAATTTTTGTCCTTTAGCGAGGTCATGTTGAAAAATTGCAAAAACGTACAAAAATAAACTTTTTTGACTCGAAAAAAATCGTAAAATTATCTAAAAATCGATTAAAACAAAAAACAACATATAATTTATAATCCAAAAATTGGTATATTTTGATAAAAAAATTATCCAATTAATGGGCTCAAGCGCGAGCGGTCGTTTGTATTTCCCACTGTGCAGTAGTGCGAAGTTTATAATGACGATGTGAAATAACACTGTCGTTACAGCTAAAAAAAGAAATGTCCAACTCCAAATAAAACATTCTCTAGAATAGGGAATTTGGTTTACAGGTGTGATAAGGTAAATAACTTTCGTATTATTAAAATTCCTCCAAATCAGTTAATATTTAAGGGGGGGAGGAGATTCTGAAGGCTTTATACTGCATTAAGGTATCTAACGGATTTTTTCTTTGAAAAATCACTACTTTTTCACTACCTTTTTTCCAAATTTTCCAGAACCTCTCAACTTCGGCCCCCTCCCTCCATCCGCATCAACGAAGTCAAATTTTAGATTGGAAGGAAATTTGTAATTGAAAATAAATCAAACTAAAATTATAAAAAAATAAATAAATTATATGCATAATTTTAGAAAATATATATGACGTCACATATTTCGACAGTGCTACCAATTTAAGAAAAATTGCAAGTCATTCATCAGAGATGAACAAATATTTCGTGTCTTCGGATTTTTTCATTTTTGCACTATTTTTTGATACAATTCACTACCTTTTCACTACTTTCACTACTTTTGCTACCTGTTAGATACCCTGGCAGTTTTTCTTCAATAACTTCACAAATTAAAAATATATTGAAAAAAAAATAGATACAAAAATTGTAAAGCATAAAAAAATAAACCTCACAAAGATTTTTCTGTTCATTAAACCAAATTTCTTGTTTCAATGAATTTTTCTGCGAATTTGTGAAATAGCGGTTTCTGGATTAATTAGCTAAAAACACGATATAAATAACGAACCAGCAAATTACCAAAATTCCTCATGACCATAAAAATTCATTAAATTCCTTGCTCAGAAACACTTTTACGAAATTTTCAGCACGATTGCGAATCAATATGTAAACACATTTCTTTAATTTGCAAACAGTTTCCGATACAAAAACCGAGTTCCATTCCGTCAGCGTGTCTTCGCATCGGAATATACTCCTTAACCCAGCTCGTTTTTGTGTAAACTTCCCAGCGGAAAATTGGCGTCGGCGAACGAATTCACTCACGTAAGCTTAAGAAAATGACAAAAAATAAGCGGTAATCCATTTCTACGCTTGACGTTTTATTCGATTGGCGAAATAACATTTAATAAAGGGCGTTTTTATGAATTTCCCGAGTTGCGAGTTCTACCGGTTTCGTTTGAAATCGTAATTCCGACTGAATTGCTGGATTGCGCGTCGAATTATACGAACGAATTGCCTTTCGTCGTGTTCATATGACGGAAAAAATTCATTGTAAATCCAATTTATTTTTCGGGCGCAACTGTGCCCGATATATTTGAATTATTAGCTTCTAAAAATCGTCTAAACGCCTAAGTTGATTTGCTCGAGTTTGAATCTAACCGGTGTTTATCGCGTTACGAAATTCGGAAAATAGATTTAGGTAAACGAGTCGAAAATCCTATTAGAAGTTTCAAATCGAAGACTTTTTACCGTCGCTTAAAACATGCTCGAAATTCGTTAAAGGTAATGGCTTCGTTACGTATCAATTCGTGAAATTTTTTCAACTATAAACAAATTCGACGCGAAATACTCGACTAAACGATTATTTGGTACTTTAGACGGCGCTACGTTGCGGAAAAATTGGCTCATATTGAGGCAAGCGAAACGAAGTACATGGTGTAAAACGAAAAATCGCTTTTTTTCGAATTCTTTTTTAAACACCAGACACGCGATTATTGAACAGCGGCCAAAGCGCCAAGATATACATCAATTATTTCCTTCACGTTGGCGACAAATATGACGAATAAAAATGGCGTCAAAAAAGTCTCCGTAAGGACGCGATCGTAAATTTCACGCGGAATTATCTCGAATCTCGAGAAAATACCACCGCGAAAAATACAAAGTATGAACGTAAGAATCTCATCTAATTAAACGCCAACGAGCGACTTTAAATCAAGGCTGACAAAAAAAGGTCCGTAGCGCGAGTAAATTAGTACGTCGGTGTTTTCCGACAAATAAAAAACCCTTGTTTCGTTAATCGTTCGAGTAAATTTATAAAAATCAAATGGAGCTACGTGGTTACAAACCGAAAATGGAAAAGACAAAACGTCGAGAGGAAAAGCGATGAAAAAAGGTCGCAAAATGAGCCCGTTACTCAAAAGGCTAACAAACCGAATACGAACTCGGGTCAAATGTATAATTTAAAAGCAAAAAACGCATTAATATTAGTCTTAATTTGAATAAAAAAATCATCTTGAAATTGTTTTGAAATTACTTCATTTGAATAAAAACATCAAGGTCGTTGATAAATTTCACGAACTTGAAAGCTCATTACAGTTGATGTATTTTAAAACGGTTACACTTTTGATCTCGATTTCGGAACGTTTTTTCGGGTTTTATTTCATTTTATGAAAGTTTAAAATACCGAAAAACGGTTTTATTAAAAAAAAAACTCCCGAGTTCGCATTCCTTCAAAATTTCTTATTCCAGTGAAATAATATTCCCTCGTAATTTCATTGTTCTAAATTAATGACACTGAAAACAGCATCTCATATTCGTAGTGATTAATCACTGTGACGTTGACATTTCGTAAAATATATTTTTACCGTTGAAAAATACATTCTAATAACATTAGTTCACCTATAAGAGTCTTCGTCGAATCGGTTATCAAATTTAAGATTCGAATTGGATAACATTTCCGGGTCGTTGGTTTTCGTCATTAATTATTTTTCAATCATTTATTCGATAATTAATCGTGTATAAAACATGAATACTATTACGTCCGGTTAGTAAACATGAAAATTTAACCACGAAAAAAATACCAAATAATATTTCCATCTCTTTTGATTGCGATAGAAATATTTCAATTGATTTTTTCTCAATCTCGATAGTTTGTTTCGCGTGGTAAAGCGTGAAATATGTTTCAATGCAGCACTTCTTACACGTTTGTTTAAACGAGGAACGCTTTTCTTTGAAAAAAAAAAAATGAAATATCACAAAAATTACTCTTTGTGAAATCATCTACGAATACGCGATATCATCGAAATTAACGTTGGGATTTAAACTTTTTTCTAAACGACGATTTTCAAGTTTAAGAAAATTAAGAGAAGGGGAAACTTTGAGCTTTATTCTCAGTTGAGACGGTTTCTACATATAATTTTTTGTAAAATCGTTGCAAGCGCAACAAAAAAATCACTTCGGGAAAGGGGAGGGGGGTATTACTTACTCTCTTCTATAACCAGCACTGCTTATTTTCCAAAAAAAAATTTATTACGAGTCATCTCACCACTTTACAGACCTCTAAATCTCATTAATTCCACTATAAATCGTTACCAGCTCGAGACATCATAAAATAAACCTGAAATTCGTGCTCAGCACCCCAAAAAACCCAGATTTCGATATGCATATCGTATTTTTATCATTTCCACGATTCTGCCCCCCAAATGAGGATAAAAGGGGGCTACGACAAAATATGATAAAAACACGTCATACATATCGTTTTCTACATTTAAAAAGGCGCTGATTACGAATCCGAGGTTAATTTTTTGATATAACGATATCCTATCGAGATATTCAAGGTTTTTACGACCCATTATGCTCAACGACACATTATTCGCGGTAAAATACTAAATCGTGGTATTGTTAAAATTCACGAAGTGCTTTCCGCCGAAGTAATTAGTTAACAAAGGTTATAAGCATTTCGCCGAATTACCGGGGCGAATTTTAATTACGAACATAATTTTGATAACGTGTGGGCGATGAAATTCGATACATTATTCTTGGGAGATCCGAACAAATTTTCATTACCGTACAAACGTGCGGCAAACATTTATTAAATTATACACAATACGATTACATCGGCGTACTTGATTAGTATAGATGATTTTCGTCTATAGCGTACGAGAGGACTATACGCGAACGTGCTCCGCAGATTTTAAAAGGACGAAAGAAAAATCAATGTTTTGAAAATTTCCCTCGTTTTCTTTTTCGGTTGAAATTTCGTGCATTTGATGGGTATGTGTTTATAGAGGTTAGACGCGTTGTGTAACATTTATACGGTACGAAACGGCGCCTGCTTGTCTGTTTTAATAATGCTCCAAGTGAGAACATTTAAAGAGAATACGGCTACGCAAGAATTCGCCAATATCTCATAAATAATGCAACAGACAGTTTCATCAACGCAAGACTCGTGCTTGCATTCATCGGCCCATTATTTTAGCGTGCGCGCGAAATACCGAAAAAGTTAAATGTTTATCGGCGTGTTTCAAAAACCGCCGCGACCTTATCAAATAATAAATACGAAAACGATAAATTTCAACTAGATTAAAATCAAACATCAAAAATTAAAGTTAAATCTGTACAGCGGCCGTAAAAACCTGGAGCAATTCCAACGCAAATAAATTACGTAAAAGTAATTATATATCTTCGGCTGCTTTTCGTTTCTCATCTCAAAGCTTCTTAATTTTTATCCTCCAAATAGTAAAACTTTTTCGAGCTTTTGAATCGAACAAAGACTCGTCTCTAAAGGATTCGATTTTTACACGCTTCCGAAGACCTTTCAGATTCATAACTTTATATCACGACTTGGCAGCTGGAAATTTCTCTCAATGGTTATTTTTCTCAATAAGCCGAATGGGAAAAGAAAAATACTTCCTAAAATGCGTACTTATTTTGTCACTCAGGTCACGAGCTCGATTCACTACATCATCGTTACTTCTTACTACTGCCACGTGTACCAAAGGACTTAATTTTTAATCGACCAACGCGTCAGAAAAATTTACTAAATTGATTACCAAGGTTAATCCTGTTGTTTTAAGGTACACAAACGTGCACATAATGCTCGTAATTTTTCACGTAATTAACATCGTATTCCAGCAGGGTATTAAGCTATACAGATTCACGTAGTAATTCCACCACCAGTCGGTAACGGCCGCCAGGAATTCCTTATTTATCAAAAGAACATTAGCATTTTGGACGTGATTATTGGCGAAAAGGAAACTTAATCGAACAGATGTTGCCGATTAATATGCATTTTATGAAACGTTGAGCGAGCATATTCGTTAAAAAGCGTTGTACCAAAAGCGAATACTTATTTTTAAATACATTAAATTTAAATTCTAAGCAAATATCGTCCAAATGGTCGAAACGTTCTAGTGTTTTATCGCGCTTCGGAAAATTTTTCAAATTTCTTTTGCAGCAGATGTATCTCCTTGGAAAGTTTATAGCTTCGTAACTTTCTTAAGAAATGTACATAATTTAACGCTACGGTGTGTAATAAATTTTCAAAATTTTCAAAAATAACATGCTTCAGCGTATTTTCTCGTTAGTAGATCGTAATCTCGATAATATAACGAGTTTCTTAATTGCAATCGCTTCGGATATAGTCAAAGAGAATAGCGAAATTGAAATTGACTCGGAATTGCATTTCAACTCTCTCTCAGATATTTAACCATCGACGGAGATGCGATTTTTTTCATTTTTTTTATTTTTCTACAGTAAAGAGACTCGACTTTAATTAAAGTAAATTAGACAAAAATGGTAAAAAAGAAAAAAGAATTAAACGTATTTTCGAAATAGGTTGAATGGTTACGTCAAAAATCTCGTTCGAAGACTTAAAGGGAGAAAACAGCTTTTAACCCTCCTCTCCCCACCATGTTTTCCAGAACCTTTTGAAAAATAAAGAAATAATGGAAGATTATTGAGGATTTCACTCGGAAAGGCTTGGAAAGACATACAATGCAGGGAGGGGGGAGTCGGAACTATAAAAAAATGGACCAATAACAAAATAATTTTTTAAGATGCCCCAAATTTAATTTTCAAAACTTCCATTTCACCATTTTTTTGTTGCTTCATAATTTCAGTATTTCTTATTTTTGGTCAAATTTTACGAAAATTAATGAAAAACTGAAAAAAAATCATAGAGGTATGAAAAGTCACAGATATCTAGCTTAAAAAATTATTTTAGAATGTTTTTTCCCAAATTAATAAACAGCACAATTCTTTGTTTGAAAGTTGATTTTCAAATCTGTTAAAAAATTTTGTAAATTAATTTGTTTTTATTTTTTTTACGAAAATATCTTGAACTTTTTTCGCTATTTTTTTACAGGTAATTTACTAAACAAAAATAATACTGAATTGATTTTTGTTTGATATCATAAAATTATGTTTAAAAAAATAAAAAAAAAACTAATCATAAAAATAAATTCTTAGTATTTATTAATTCGAATTTAAACGTTTTTGAATCATTTCACATAATATGAAAAAATATTCACTAGATTAAAATTTTATTTTTAATATTCCTTATTTTTGAAGTCGAAAGTTTTTCAATCCGATTTTATAAAAAATAAAAAGTAAAAAAAAGGATAAAATATGTAATCGAAGGCAATGATTACAGGTCGTCATATACCTCGATTACATATCGAATATTGCCAAATCCAAACTTACCCCATACTTTCGTGCTTAAATGTAATTTTATATTGGCTTAAAAAAATAGAAAAAAAAAAGGTCAGCACTACGTAAACTTTTAAATTGAGAAATACGTATTTTTTAGCTTTTCATTTCCATAATGTATGCCCAACCTTGGTTTGAAAATGACCATAATTTGATGATTGATTTATTACAGGAAAGTTTCCATGTTCGATTACTTTTTACAACATTTGGCAAAGCTCCCTCAATCTATGAAATTTAGTTAAATGAAGATTTACGTAAAAACTACAAAAAAAACGTCAAAAACAAGGAAATAGTAAAAACGAGCAAATATTAAAAATTTCACACATCTTGTCGACTAAACAAGCAACAGGGGACATTTTCAATTAACGAGTTCGAAATCGGATATGGCGAGTTGACAAGCGAAAAACTTCGTTCCATAGTTTGTCCGATTTCAACACAATTCGAAATTTTGGTATCATTGAAGTATTTTTATTTGGGTCGTATTTCAATGACGCTGTTTCCATTGAAACAATAGGAAAAAAGTTCGGCATTCGTGTGAAAGTTTTCCAACACCAGGCCGCGTAGAGGAGTTCGCGGGTTGATATTTTACATTTGGAAGTTCCCCACAAAGCGAGGATTTGCGAAAACAAAGCAATTATGAAGAATGGAAAAACTATCTGGGAATCGGCTACGACAAAAATCCACTTCATCCGCAATTAAAGCCGGATACCCGGAACGAATCGATAACTAATTCCGAATGTTACTTCGGACTACAATTAAACTAACTCGAGTCCGAAGTAAAAAGTACCGGCTTTGGTAATCGATGGTGGTCGCCGTGCATCTTATCTGCGGTATAAACGAGTTAGTGCCAAGCTTAACAATAGAATCCCATTACACGTTGTCGATAAAATCGATTTTCGTCTATTAATTTTTAACGGTGCAATTACCCGGTAAAGAGCTGCGCTTTTTACTCGCCCAAGATAAATATAAGTCGAGTTTACGTAAAAAAAAAAGACACGTTGTGATCTTAAGGAAGAGAGTCTTCAACGCCATTTTGTAATAATCTCGTAACTTTCATCTAACGTACATAGTATTCCCAAAAATAAAAATATCTGTCAACTATTCACCAGCCGAACTTAATGAGTACGATACGTGCGTATCGCAATGCTGCGATGATCTTTGGCAGCTCTCGACACGTGTAGCTATGTTGAATATCCCGAATCTTTTTCTTTTTATAATTGGAGTGTAAATTTCGAAACGTGATAAAGGCGTGATTCAAAATTAGCTGGATTTTCGAGCGATATTTCGTCTTCATCTCGAGATATACATTTCGAGTCGGTGATTTATTTTTCGAGTACCATTGGTACATATCCATCGTTGAAAGTGTACTCGTACGAGATAACGTTTATCGATGTTTGTTTTAAAAAGTGCAAAAATACACGATTACCGACGCCTTGGTCCGTTTTATTTACCGTACAAACAAAATACTACCATTGGTGTTAGAAATTGAAATGATACTTATTCGAGAGCATGACTGTGGTCGCATAACATGGACGTGTTTAATTAGGCGTGCCACGCGATGTAAATTTGTATTACATGTAATTATCGAAACTAACGGCTTTTTTTGCTATTTTGTTTACAGGTGAGCTGAAATTATTCGTATATTTGTAACGTACACGTACGGTTACATTAAACGGGATTTTGTCACGTGAAATAATACAACAAATGAGCCGCTATCCGTTTCGGTGCTGGTACTTTTGGTTTACCTTTCGCTGTATACATTGTTTCATAAATCTTGGTTTTAGATAAAATCAAAGACGTATTCGTTTGGCTTTTACACGGTCAAACGCTCTGTTGATTCGTGTAAATGAGTCGCAGACGAAAAATAATGTTCCGAGTTTGAGGTGTACGTGGTCTTAAACATAACGAAGTATGTCTTTGTGTGTGTCAAGATACGAAGCGTCTTTCAAGAAAGAACCATTTGAACAAGTTTCATTTTTTTCATGATTTTTTCACATTTGTAAAATTAGGTAATAAGTAACCATAAAAAAAATGAAGCTTTTCGGAACACTATATTTCTTGTAGAACTTTCAAAATACTTCAGACGACGTTAATCTATTTTTGAATAATAAAAAAATTATAAAATTTAAAAAATCTCCCGAAAACGCTTCTTTTTTGATTGAAAATTTTTTAACTCATACTTTAGATACTTATGTAGAAATTTCCTAATCAACACTGAGTCCAAAAAATTGGTAGTTATCGAGTGAAAAATTTAAAAAAATAAAAAAAACGATTAAAATAATCGCGAATGTACGCTCGTCACCGAAGGTTGCGATCCCGCGGCCACCAGCGGCAGTTTTCATTTTACGTACTCGAGGCCAAATTCATATATGTGAGGGCGCATACGAAAAGGGACCACTGGGCCAAAATCATAATTTTACAGGAGAGGGTTTAAAGTTGTCAAATTCTTTACTTAAAACATCGAAATTCCCTCGAAATATTGAAAATTGAGATCGGTGGTTGGTTTCATTCGATTCTTGAAGGTTTTTTACGTAAATTTCATTAAAAAAAATTTTGAGCAATTTTTGAAGAAAAATATTTATGTACATGCTCAACTTTAAACGTCGAAATTTCCTTCGAAATATTGAAAATTGAGATCATGGTCAGTTCCATTCGATTCTTGAAGGTTTTTTACATAAATTTCATAAAAAATAAAAAAATCGAAATTTTGGCCAAGTGGTCCCTTTTCGTATGCGCCCTCACATATGTAAATGAATTTTGCAACAAAATCACACCATCATTTTTCTTGAAAAAAGCCGAATTTAAAAAAAAAAATTCTCGTATTTTCAAACTTTGAATCAACCGTTTTCTGGAATTTTTTTATCAAAAATTTAATTGTGAAGTATTTTCACATTAATTAAAAATACTTCACCGTGAATTCGAACATTTCTGGACAATGATCCGTAACTCCAATAAATTAAAACAGATTACGAGCTATACTTCTCGATGGTCAGTCTATGAGGATCTCAGTAGACGTTCCCAGGTAGTTTTAACCCGTCTGCGAATAGGGCACTGTAACCTCACCCACCAACATCTTTTCTTGAGGCAACCGGCTCCAGCGTGCTCGGTCTGCAATGTTGTCATAACAGTTCCACACATCCTCCTAACTTGTCCGATTTATAACTCCTTCCGATCAAGATGTTTTCCTACGAATCCCACTCTTCAAGTCCTTTCCGACAATTCCAACCTCCTCTACCTTTTCTCCTTCCTGAGGGACAGTGGCTTCTATCGCTTAATTTAGGATCTCTACTGCTGTCATGCCTCTAACCACAGGGTTGTATACGGCGCGTTAAAAAGAAAAAAAAAATTAAGCGAAAAAAAGAAAGTTTAAAAATCTAATATTACAAAATTTCTTTAAAATTTGAAAAAAAAAACTTCAAAATTTTCAAATAAATTTTTTACATTTTTCAAAAATTGTCAACCCCGTAAAAATACACAGAAACTTTCCGTTTTTCCAAATTTCAACTACATTACATAAAATGACCAAAACCATCGGTATCTTCGATAAGGTAAAAATCGATACAAGAATTCCATCCCCCCTCGTAATTTGTTCACCATCAACTTCGCACAGTACGCGACACGTTAGAACAACGTACGACGAAAAGTTGGTCTATTTATAACGATAAAGTTTTGATTATACTCTCAATTTCGAACGCGTCGCAACCCCATTAAAAGCCGGGTTCCTCGAAATTATAAAAAATCGACAAACATATCGATCGCGAGCTTTTCAAGGGTGCCGAAACCGAATCTAATGCGATTTCCACGTTCACCGACGCTATTGGCGACTTCTCAGCTAATGACAACATTAACGAATAGCTTTCGCGCGGAAGCCAACTACGTGTGAAATTGGATATCGGCAAAGCGATTTCGCGAGGGGGTTTCAAAATTGCTTTCGCGCGAAGCGCGCTTTTTATACGTTGTTCGGCGAAAAATACCATTTAAATTACCACGATAAAGCAGACAGACAATTTTCTTAGCTTTGACGTTAAAAGACATATATTTGTCGTTTTAGATTTATCATCGCCCGAGACGCACAAAAGCTATATTTTCATGAAACCAAAGACAATTGTATGTTAGCAAGAAGTAGAAAAAAATAAAAGGAAATCAAACGAATGAAAGCTACTTCGTATCTCGAAACGTCGAAAGAAACGCTCCGAGGGGAAAATACATTTATGAATTTCGATTCGTCGAAAACGTACGAATTTTCTTTTTTTCACAAGTGTACCGACGCATATAACTTCGTTCTTTTTCGAATTATATTTCTCCTTTGGCGTGTGCGTTATACGTATACGCCCAAATATTCTACCTGAAATCACTTCCTCGCAAGATCTAGAGTCGTACTTTCAAAAAAGTACTACCACTTGTGACCTATTGCACTCGCTATAACCTTCAGTCCAGGTAAATTAGATTAAAAAAACAAAAATCGTTAAAAATTCGGATACCATAGTAAAATTCATAAAATCTCATTTAAAGGGGTCCCCCAACATGCTGAAGTCTTGCATGGGCAGCGTAGTAAATTTTTTATTAAATTACATCCCAGGAAAATCCATGTTCAAACTTTTTGCATCGTTTTTAGTGCAGTAGAACATTGAAAAAAAAATGCCCTAACCCGTAACAAATTACTATAGGTTTTTTTTGGGGCTCAACATGTAGAATGAGGGGTTCTTTCTGACATACCAATTTTCCACACGCCGATCACTCCCCTCAAGTCTAATTTTGAGGTACCTTTAACCCTTCAAATTTGGTTTTTCCCTCGTATTTGAAAAACTACCCACTTAATGGAAAAAACCTTCAACCAAATTTTAAAGTAGACCAACTTCTGGATCGAATGAGCTATTACATCTCTTTCTAATCCCCCGAGAGAAGGGGGTGGAGCCACGATCGAAAGAATTAGAGTGTATTCTCCTAGCCTGTGGTAGCATAAAAATTATTTCATACAAAAAGTAGTATAATGAGTATTTCTTTTCAGTTTACCCACGTTTGAGCTTTTTACAATATACGACTCAGTAATCCTCTTTCTCTTCTACCCCCTCTCCCCCTTTGAAAACCTGCGGTTTGAAGCGTTCAATTCCTCTGAAAATTTCCTGTAGGAATCACGACGTTATAACTCGGAAAAACTACTACATAATTAGAAACTCGTTGTTCATTTTTTGGTGCCTAACTAATTATAACGCAAAAAAAAGTTCATACTAAATAAAATTATGAGACGTTCAGGAATCAGCCAATTATGAATATGTTTAAAATCGCCCATAAAAAATTACTTTCAAAATCACGCGTGGAGTGTTTTAATACACCACGAGGACTTTCGCTGAAAGTTACGACATCAAGATTTTTACTCACCTTCGCTTATTTTCGTCTAATTCACGCACATTACAACTTTCTTGTTCCAACTTACCACATCATCTTAATTAACAACGAATTAAAACTTTATCCAAGTTAGGTACGAATCTTATTAAACAATACAAAAAGCTAAACGACAATGCTCGAGGTATCTCTGGGTACAAACACCATTACCACATTGTCAAAATCCCTTGTTTTACGTGTAATTGACCGCGTATTTTTGCAGCTCGTTTTTCGCACCTTTTACTTTTCACCTTTGAAATTAGCGAATAGCGTTTTCCGGACGGGACGTTGAAAAATGCCTGAAAATCACCGTCTTAGCATTCCGACCGAATTAAATACATTTCACGTTTTCGTGTAATTAAAATTCACCCGTAGCACGGATTCCGGCGCTAGCAGCGGAATTCCGACATTCGTTAGTTTTTCGTGTGAAGATTACCAACGCCTATGCAATTCTTAATTAAACACACCGTAAGCTATATGAATGGGCGGTAATACCTGTTATAAACGACTTCTTATATAGATAAACTTACGGCACCTAAAAGCTCTATTTTTTCACTCCTCGGTACATCTATTGTTCGCAAAGCTCGCGTTCGCTTCATCATTAAAAAAAATAAAAACAAAATGCAAATTTATAAAATGCTTCGTACCTCGACCCCGTTTACTCGCATGTACACGAACGTAACACGATGAAAAAAAAAGCACCGTAACTGCGTATAAAAAGGTTCGCAGAGAACTTGAATAAATTCAACGTCAGATCGATGTTTATTCGAGTACCTAAAAGATTAAACTTATTACATCATTGTTAAGGTGAAACGAGCCCACACGAAATAAACTCTCAAAAAGGGACTATTTTCTGGCAACTTGATCGTTCGCGCGTATATACCTTTCAGTATCATGCTCTCATCACCTGAAGCCCGAAGGCATTACGAAGCGTACAAATTCACCAAATGCGGGTTAAATCGTTAATACATACGCGAGATTTAGCTACGATACCGTTGTACGCCTCGTCAGCAGCACTTTTGTCATCGAAAGTAAAATTATTTTCGCCTTATATGTACGTCTTTCCATACACACGCTATTTACGCTCGCTATTTTTCATCAATCTCGACACACTTGCATGGTATTTAGCTTTTGCGCCGCACACACTCACACATCTACACACGCCAGTCGACTTTGTAAACACGATTACAACCCGTCGCCCCATTCTGCTTTTATAGCGAACCGAATGCTTTATTTAATGAATACTCCGTCAAGGATTAATTCACTCTTGTGCGAAGTTAGTTTCACTCTTTCGAACGCGAACACTTCATATTTCTGCTTTTTGTTTAAATCGTCCTTTTTTTCACATTTCTCCTCCTACGTCTCTCCACTTTCCACGCTTACTTCCTCGTTTGCGATATTAAATTACGAAGATTTTAACCGCGCGTGTTTCGTCTTAGTTTCCACCATTAACCACCAAGAAATTAAATCTTTAGTTTTCGTTTAATTTCACCTGAAATTAGTTTCCCAAAGTTTCCCTTTTTCTGTCCCACCGATTCGTCGAGTAATCGCGAAAAAATTAAACGAGTTTTGAGAATTCGTTAAAATTAATATTTTTCGACATACTATGTTCGCGTATTAAAAACGCCATGTCCTGCAGCTGGGTACCTTTTTTTTTCGAATGTCGCGACTTTTTTGCATCTTTTTTTCCCCTACACAAAAATAACGTGAACTTTTGAAAAGTTCACGAATAAAAAAACCTACATTTTCAACTATTTTTTTACCAACCGAATATTATTTTAGTAGAACTTCCGCGAGTTTTAATCCGAAATCATACGTTGGAAACAAAACAACGAGGAAATTGCGTAAAATTCACGCTATTATATTTCTATCGATTTTTTCCTCCAAAAATTTCAATTATCGACGAAAAAATGCCGACAAAAAAGTTGAATTTCCAGAGATTACACCGAGTAGGCGATTATGATGGATTAAGCTATTTTACCGGTTTCCTTCCGCTCACTGTGAAGAATAATCTCCATCAAATTCAACTTTTTTTTACACTTTAACAGAATTAATATTCTTAAAATAGTTCAGAATCGATCAAAATTTCTTTAAAAATACGTAAAATCGTCAAAATACCGATGAGGTTGTTTAAAGTTGTTCAATATTTGCTCAGCACTGCATAAAAACTGTTGAAATGTTGTTAAAATAATTTAAAAACCATCAAAATCTGTTTAAACTTAAGCAAAATTGTCAAAACGTTGTTAAAATTGATCAAAATTGTTTGATATTTGCTCAAAAAAGCACGACATCTGCAGAAATGTTGATAAAACAGTTCAGAATTGACGAAAATGTGTATAAAATAGCACCGAATCGCCAAATTGCTTCAAAAAAATTTTAAAACGATCACTACTTGTTTAAAATTGGTCAGAATTGATCAAAACATGTATAAAACGGCTTAAAATAACGCAAAATTGCATGAAAACTGTTAAAATAACTTAAAATTGTACTTAATTCTGAATAAAATTGCATAAAAACTGTTAAATTGTTGTTAAAATAGCTTAAAATCGATCATACGGTGGATAAAGTTGCTTAGAAACACACAAAATTGCATAAAAACTGTTAAAATGTTACTAAAATAGCTTAAAAACGATCAAAATTTGATTAAAATTGCTTAAAGTTGCGTAGAAACGGTTGAAATGTTGCCAAAGTAGCTTAGAAACACGCAAAATTGCATAAAAACTGTTAAAATGTTACTAAAATAGCTTAAAAACGATCAAAATTTGATTAAAATTGCTTAAAGTTGCGTAGAAACGGTTGAAATGTTGC
>QBDW01005844.1:0-10029 GCA_003261595.1 Maconellicoccus hirsutus | reverse complement strand
AATAAAGATTCAAAGGAAACCATTAATGAGAAAGAATGGACGGATACGTGGCGAAAATATACAAAAACTATGCGAAAAAATGCGAAATTGTGAGGAAATGGGCCGAACTGGTAAAAAAATGAATATAAATGATGACTAAAATATGCAAAAATGAATAAAAAAATTCATGAAAAAATCACTAAAAATGGGCGGAAACAAAAACGATGGAGAAATAATGAAAAAATGGATAAAAATTGCACACCCTATTAGTCGCCTCTTACGACAGGCAGAGTTTACCGTGGGAATATTCTACTACCCGTTTCCCACACGGGGACCTCTTTTTTTCATTATGAAAAAAGTAGACATAGATAAAATGGTGGAAAAATGCATAAAAATCGCCAAAAATGAAGCAAAACTGGAGGAAATAGTTTAAAAAATAATGAGAATGAAAATAAATGAACAATAACAAAGCAAAAATATACAAAAACTATGCAAAAAAATGTGAAAATGTGAGGAAATAGGCTGAAAAAGTGAAAAAATGTGTGTAAATGGCGAATATTAATATACAAAAATGAACAAAAAATTCTGATGAAAAAATTACTAAAAATGGACAGAAACAAAATGGTGGATAAATGCACAAAAATGATGAAAAAATGGTCTAAATCGGAAAAAATGAACAAAAACCAAGAACATTATGCTACATATTTAAATTACACCTCCTAAATTAATATATAATTACTAAAAGATTAATCGCTCACCTTGGTGAATACGTCTCAAAAATCGGCAAGTGAGGTAAGATCGCAGAAAAACGAGGTATCATTTTTTTCCAACAATGAACTTGATCTGAAATCAGAAAAAATTGTATATGAAAACTTGCGCTACACCAAACACCTCGTCTTCTCCTGATGGCGCGTTTATATTAGAATTGCAACTTGTTGATGATATTTTGTCTTTCACTTTTAAATAGCTACAAAAAAATTGGTGACAAGTTGGTGACAATGTTTCATGTTTCCAAAACGTGTTGGATATAAGAAACGTTGTTACTGACTTGTCATCAACTGTTTCGTTGTTGTGGAAGCATTTTTAAAAGTTGAAAACAAAATGAAATCAACAAGTTACAACCCCAGCGTTAATACGCCATCAATCTCTTAAATTTGACGAGGTGTAAGAACCCCACCAATGCTGCCCTCTGAAGTGATGAAGATAGCCCTAAGGCTATACCTGCACGTGCGGTGCACATACATGCTCTTGCAAGACCGGTTTATAATCCCAGTCACAGCAATGTATGCGTGCTTATCCGCGCGCACGCTATTGTGAAACCGGTTCATACATCCCAGCCACAGCGTACGCGCAAGCAACAATACACGTATGCTATTGTGAAACCGGTTCATACATCCCAGCCACAGCAATACGTGCATGCCAGACGCGCGCTCATACGGACCAGCCGTAGGCTACGCGGAAGCACGTGCAGGGCATATAGCTCTTGTGAAACCGGTTCATACATCCCAGCCACAGCATATATGCATGCGTGCACGCTCTTGTGAAACCGGTCCATACACCCCAGCCACAGCGATACACGCTAATACTAAAGCTACAAAAGCTTGTGCGATACGCAACGTATGCTCTTGTGAAACCGGTTCATACATCCCAGCCACAGCAATACGAGCGGGCAGATATGCAATGTATGCTATTGTGAAACCGGTTCATACATCCCAGCCACAGCAATACACGCCTGCCGTGCGTGTATGCTCTTGTTCAGCAATACACGCACAAAAACCCTTTTAGTCGCCTCTTACGACAGGCAGGGGGTACCGTGGGAATATTCTACACCCCGTTCCCCACACGGGTAATTATTTTTATCTTTTTTCATTTTTTTTTGTTGCTAATTTTTTTTTATTGTGAATCGTTCTTTTTTTCTTTTCTTTTTTAGTATACTTTTTTTATCATTGTGAATTGTTCTTTTTTTCTTTTTTTTTGTTACCTACTTTTTTTTATCATTGTAATTGTTCTTTTTTTCTCTTTTTTTGTTGCCTACTTTTTTTTATCATTGTGAATTGTTCTTTTTTTCTTTTTTTTTGTAGCCTACTTTTTCATTGATGCTAATCGTTCTTTCTTTTTTTTTATTTCTTATTATAAATATCACTCATTCACATACTTGAAATGCTAAAATACCGATAAAAGCTGAAAATACTAAAATACATTTAATTAATGATACAGTTTTGATTAATAATTCCATTAGTCACTGTGAAATCCATTGTATACCTAAAAAAAAATGCACAGGCCAATGACGACGCCCTATATCGACGTCGTGTCGTATTGCTACGCGATACCGTTCTAAATAACTTATTCGTCGATTTTATGAATCGACTAAAATACCGAAATAATTTAAAAACACTTGAAATATCTCAAGTATCCATAGTACATCGAGTATGGTCATTCTTTCTTTGAAAGCAACGACGTAAGAACACAACCAGTATCTTAGTGGTCTGAGCAATATGTGGTAATGTTGGCCATTTTGCGAAGCGAGTTTTCTCAACGACGAATTTTCCTAGATCTTGTATCTATTTTTATCGCGTATCGATCGAAGAATCATTTTTCGATCATTGTTCGGGGAAAATGTCTTTTTATGCTCTCGTTGTGTGATGTCGACGGAGTTGAACGACCCCCCACCCCTTCCCACCCACAACCATAAATGCTCGGTTTAAAACGTACGAAAATACCAAAAATTCATTCATCGAGAAACTGGTAGCAGTACAGATAGTCGTCAAGGAAATAAAAATTGACTGTACTACCATAAAATGTCTTGCGCTCAAGTATTTTTATCAATGTTTTGGGTACGAAATTATACGAAAAATCAACTTACATACTGCAGCTAAATTTTCATCTTCTGCTTTTCCAGCACCAATACTTTCTTCAACATTACACCATCTAAAAATTAATGAAAATATCATTAATAATACAATTCGTAAAAATTTCACAAATTTGTTAATTTCTAAATATGTAAAAAATAATAAATGTTTTTTGATGATTTTCAAGTTACTCTAATTATCGAGTGGATGGGGGAAAGGGGGTTGAAGGTCTAAACCCCCACCTCGATTCTTGGCATTTATAGGTTTAAAAAATTCATGTTTTAATATTATAACATCGTGTTCAAGCATATCTTGCATACTTGTTTTTTTTCCTCCAAAAAATTCACAGCATTTTGAATTTCTCACACACTCCTTTTCAAAGACAAACCATCGATTTACAATTCTTCTCATTCAAACTGAAGCCTTCGCTCCTGAAAAAACCAACACGTGATTTTTTATTTGGTGCTTTCAATCATTTTTGCAAGTTTTATGCGAAACAACCCTCTCTCCTCCTTCCTACCATTTCAAAAAACACAAAATTAACAAATAGAATCATGCAAATATTTGAAATGTATGAGATTAGATTTTCAAAAATGGGCAAGTGCACAAAATGTAAATTCGCTTAGAAATTTAGGTATTGTAGAGAATTTTATCAGGGAAAAGAGAGGGTGTGGGAGGAGTGGAAGGAGATGATTAGAAACGCGCGGAGGGTTGAGCCGCGTTGCGGCCGGGTGGCAGAGCCCTTTAGTAATGTACACTTTCTCAATTAATCTGCTAACAATATGAAAATTTTAATGCAAAAATAAAAAAAGAAGAAAGTTACCTATTTTTAGTTTTGTATTTTCGTATCGTACCTATTTCCTATACCAGAAAATTGAAAAAAGAAAAAACATGATAATTATTTATGTACATAATTGAAAATTTCCAATAAAACACCAAGAACCCAAACCAAACCAATCAAACCAAGAGATTTTTTTTTGAATTTTTACCAAAAAAATGAGAAAAAAACGTCAGTCATTCTTTACATGTATACGATCTACAATGCCATAAAAGAATCGAAAAAAACAAAAAAAAACATTTTTTTATAGTATTACTCAAAAAAAAGGAAAATGGGTAAAAAAACAATTCAAACCAATCAAATCAAAGGATGTTTTTTTTTGGAATTTTTACCAAAAAAAATCATTTTTTTATGATATAGCCCAAGAAAAAAAAGAAATTGATAAAAAACGTCAATTTGATGACGTCATAGATGAATTTTTTAGTTCATGATATAAATTCAATTTTTCAGCAAAAAATCGTTAATTAATTTTAAAAATGATATTTAAAAAAAATATTCTTGAAACTTTGTTTATTCGAAATTTCGGTGTAAAATTAATTTTACGTCTTCCAAATTTTCCTCGAAACAAATTAATGACTTCGATATATTTAATCAAGTTCTATGTATATTTGTTCGCCGCAAATGGCTGTAGTCAAGCGACATAAAATAAAAAGATTAAGAAGACTACATCATGAAAAAATTGAATGAGAAAAGTTACAAAAAAAAGTAAAATTCGCAAAAATACTAAAGAACAGTTATAAAAATCGCTCAAGCAAGAAGGAAAATTACTTCATCGAAATAGTTGAATTTTTCAGTACACGTAATAAAAATTTACTTTTTCAGCCAAAAACTAAATTTTTTCCCAAAATTGTTAATTTTGATCTTTTCGGCTCGTTAAACAAAAAAAGTTAAAAAAATAAGTAAGTAAAATCCAAATTTTCCGATAATTGGGGAATTGTTAAAATTTGATATTTTTTAAAATAGATATTTTCGAAGGCGAAGACAAGTCACAAGAAATGGGATGCGTTTTTAACCCTTTTAAAATTTTAAATGAATTAGGTAAATTTTTTTAAATTTGCGTTGTAACTGATACAACGCAACTTGTAGACTTGAGCTGAAATTTTAATAAAACTCGCGATAAATAAATTAAAATTAAAAAAAAAATTATCGAATAGCAAACAAAGAACACTTTTATGGCCTTGGTACAGTGTACCGTAAGTGGTGACTTTTTATCTATGACGATCTGTGATCTATGTTTATGTTACAATAGGTAGACCTATGATAACAATAAATAGATAAAAAATTCATAACTGATTATTTAAACATTTTTGAAACACGAATTACTTTAAAATAATTATACTTTATTAAAAGTTTCAATTATTTTTACGAATGGAACGAACGTATAAATTAACAGAATCAACCCTTTTTGTACCACTGTATTTCTTGAAATTAAATAATAGATAAAATTACTTTGAAATTGTTACGCTTCCAATTATTAATCAAGTACCAAGACACCATATGAAACAACGGCGACTTGGAAACCAAATACGAACAAGGTACATATGTTTACAATCAAATTACGTAAAATTCAATATCTGTTAGCTTTATTTTGAACTAGATGATGAATAAAGACTGGTCAATGCTATTGAAGATGATATATAATAGTATTTTGGTATCCTGAACCACTGAAAATCTTATTCAAATTATTCTGTTTAGTTTTACGAATGATGTGAAAAATGGCGACAACACTCCAAAGACGTTAACGGAATTACGTAAATTTTCATCAAGTGAAATTATCACCTTAGTTGTAAACATCACCGAAAGATTAGAATACAAGTAAGTAAACGTTGAATTATTTCCTATGTATTTCAATAAATTAATTCGTGTTCGTCACGTTTGCTTTTTTGACGATACTTCATCAACTATATACAACCTGTTGATTCGAAACCGCCTAGGATACGATGAAATTTGATGTGATTTTCATCACCGGATGAATGTAAGGTAATTGTTGATCAACTTATACATTACATTATGTCATAAGAAGTAAAATTATTCTTTTCCTATCACCAAGTTAATTTCAAAACATTGTTTGTTATTAGGTCATGTAACATGCCGAAGATATGAAACATATTATACATGTTTGGTATCTTGAACCACTGAAAAGAGATACGATACTTCGAGTGAGCGAAATATCGATTTGATTAAATTCTTTTTAGTATCTTTTTCAAATTATTCTGTTTAGGTTTACAGATGATATAAAAAATGGCGACAAAACTCCGAAGATGATAACGGAATTATGTAAATTTTCGTCAAGTGAAATTATCACAGTAGCTACAAACATCACCGAAAGATTGGATTTAAAGAAAAAACACTGGGTACAAGTAAGTAACCGCTGCATTGTTCCTTATTTCAATAAATTAATTCGTGTTCGTCATATTTGCTTTTTAGATGATATTTCATCAACTGTATACGACTTGTTGATTCGAAATCGCCTAGGATACGTTGAAAAGCCTCCTTTGATGTGATTTTTAACACCGTATTAATTTAAGGTAATTGTTGATCAACTTATACATTACATTATGTCATAATGAAGTAAAATTGTTCTTTTCCTATCACGAAGTCAATTACAAAACGTTGTTTGTTAATAGATCAAGTAACATGCCGAAGATATGAAACACATTTGGTCAGCAGCGGTTACGAGTTGACGACAAAGAACGATTACACTATGTTATAAGATATCACGAATCATATAGGTACAGTAAATTCCATAATTCGATAACGTTCGTAATATATTTTCGTATGTTAATTGTTAATTACCTTTATTATTTCATTTCGGAACAGATGACTTGAAGTTTCTGACGACGCCTATGAACAAAACAAGAGTTTAGAAAATTTCGAATGCGTAGGCCTAGGTATATATTTGCTTCTTAGCTTTTAGTTTGTTGTTAACTTATCTACGTACTTATGAAATTACGTGTATCAATATAATATATGTTTTCATGTATTAATTACCTTGATTATTACATTTCAGAATGGATTACTTGATGTTTCTGACGACGCCTATGAACAAAACAGGAGCTCAGAAAACTTCAAATACGTAGGCTTAAGTATGTATTTGCTTCTTAGCATTTATTTGGACGTTAACTTATCTACGTACTTATGAAATTACGTGTATCAATATAATATATGTTTTCATGTATTAATTACCTTGATTATTACATTTCAGAATGGATAACTTGATGTTTCTGACGAACCCTGTGAACAAGACAGGAGCTCAGAAAACTTCAAATATTTACGTATTTACTTCTGATGTAGCATTTGCTCGGTTGCTAATTTATCTTTGTACTTATGTAATCATGTATATTGGTATAATAGATGAACGTATACTTAATTACTTACTAAAGAACTGATTCTTGTTAGATAAATGATGGTATTTTACGATGGGCTTGCATAAAAATCGTCACGTCTTGCAAATGTCTGTAACATGCATGAACAGCTTACGTTTACTTCAAGACAATGTATCATGAAAATAAAAGTATATTTCTTCTTATTTATGTTATATATAATAATTGTAAAATGCTGGAAGATTATACGTACATTAAACTCGAGATGTCGTATATTTCGTGATTTTACGCGAAGTGATCATGAAATAGTTTTATACTTTCCAACTTCATTAATTTTACAAGTTCCAACAAACGTACTAACGGTCGTTTTCGAAATGGAAACGCGCTGCAAAAACACCCAGGAGATGGCATCTATTTCGTATTTTTACCCAAAGTGGTTTCATCGTAACAAAATGAAATAGTTTTATATGTACCTTCCAACTTCATTAATTTTACTTCATCTATCAACTATGCGATAAATAGCTACTTACTTTTTATAAAACCGTAATTGTAATTCGTTGGAACCTGAATTGAGATTTGTCACTTTTTGAAACATCGCGTAGCTTACGAGTAGGTAGTAGGTTACTTTAACTGCTTAAAGTTGATTAACAATGAAAATGAAAGTTATTTCAACATTTTCTGGCATAAATAATTACAATACTGTAAGTCTTAAAATTTTGGAAAATAATAAGTAAGAAAATAATGAAGTCGCGAACAGAAACGGGCAAGTTCCAACAAACGTACTAACGGTCGTTTTCGAAATGGGGGCGCGCGTCACCTTGAACACGCAGCAGCGTGAACGTAAAATTTTCAACAGGTGTTGCCACGTAACCAAACTGAAAATTCGTTTCGTTTATTTTCATTATCGCCGTTTTGGAAATAAATTTAAAATCGTAATTTTGATCAAAATTGCTAAACGGTTGCTACGTATTTATAAATTATGATGTTTTAGAAGCTCGAGTACAAAAATTTCGGGTTGAAGAAACTGAATTTTTAATACTTGAAACTTGAATACACTTGATTTGCTCAATTTTTCACAAAAATATCGAGTAGTTATTCAATAACGTATTTCTATTTTATAATTCAAGTTCAATTGTATTTTTAAAAACTCGCGATGGGTAAATTTAAAAAAAAATTATCGAATAAGCAGCCAAAATACACTTTTGTTGCTTTGGTACAGTGCATCGTAAGTTGTGACGCTTTATCTATGACGATCTATGATCTATGTTACAATTATGATAACAATCAATAGACAAAAAATTCATAACTGACTATTTAAAAATGTTTGAAAGCAGTTAAATTATTTTATATAGTTATACTTTGTTAAAAGCTTCCAATGATTTTTATGAATGGAAGCTGAGTAAACAATGAACTTATAAAATTACTGAAATTAACGCTTTTTGTACCACTTTATTTCTTGAAATTAAATCATAGATAAAATTACTTTGAAATTGTTACACTTCATTAGAAGCTTTCAATTACTATGAATGAAACCGACTAATCGACGAACGTGTAAATTAAGCCTTTTTATACCTACATTACTTTTTTAAGTTTCTTTGCAGATTATTCATGAAGTAAGTACTAAAACAACTTATGAAACACTGGCGACTCGGAAATCAAATACAAATATGGTACGTTCAAAATCAAATTACGTAAAATTCAAAGATCTATTAACTTTGTTTTGAACTAGGTGGTAAATAAAGACCGGTCAGTGCTACTGAAGATGAGATAATACATGTTTGGTATCTTGAACCACTGAAAAGAGATACGATACTTCGAGTGAGCGAAATATCGATTTGATTAAATTCTTTTTAGTATCTTTTTCAAATTATTCTGTTTAGATTTACAGATGATGTAAAAAATGACGACAAAACTCCGAAGATGATAACGGAATTACGTAAATTTTCGTCAAGTGAAATTGTCACAGTAGCTACAAACATAACCGAAAGATTGCCGATTGGATTTAATGAAAATCACTGGGTACAAGTAAGTAACCGTTGAATTGTTTCCTATTTCAGGAAATTAATTCGTGTTCACCATATTTGCTTTTTTAGACGATACTTCATCAACTGTATACGACTTGTTGATTCGAAACCGCGCCTAGGATACGTTGAAAAGCCTCCTTTGATTGTGATTTTTAACACCGTATTAATTTAAGGTAATTGTTGATCAACTTATACATTACATTATGTCATAATGAAGTAAAATTGTTCTTTTCCTATCACGAAGTCAATTACAAAACATTGTTTGTTAATAGATCAGTAACATGCCGAAGATATGAAACACATTTGGTCAGCAGCGGTTACGAGTTGACGACAAAGAACGATTACATTATGTTATAAGATATCACGAATCATATAGGTACAGTAAATTCCATAATTCGATAACGTTCGTAATATATTTTCGTATGTTAATTGTTAATTACCTTTATTATTTCATTTCGGAACAGATGACTTGAAGTTTCTGACGACGCCTATGAACAAAACAAGAGTTTAGGAAATTTCAAATACGTAGGCCTAGGTATGTAATTATGTATGTATTTTCTTCTTAGAATTTGTTTGGTTGTTGAATTATTTGTATTAATATGTATTATGTTTTCATGTATTAATTACCTTGATTATTCATTTCAGAATGGATAACTTGAAGTTTCTGACGACGCCTATGAACAAGACAGGAGCTCAGAAAACTTCAAATACGTAGGCTTAGTATGTATTTGCTTCTTAGCATTTATTTGGACGTTGACTTATCTATGTACTTATGTAATTATGTGTATCAATATAATATATGTTTTCATGTATTAATTACCTTGATTATTTCATTTCAGAACGGATAACGTGACATTTTCGACGATGCCTACGAACGAGACAAACATGAGTTAAGAAAGCTTCAAACATCTACGTATTTACTTCTGATGTAGCATTCGCTCGGTTGTTAATTTATCTTTGTACTTATGTAATCATGTATATCATGCATATTGGTATAATAGATGAGCGTATACTTA
>QBDW01005843.1:0-56429 GCA_003261595.1 Maconellicoccus hirsutus | reverse complement strand
TTTATCAAAAAATGGTCAAGTTCGAAATTGAAACCCACTAAATTCTCTACAAAATGCATATATCAAGAGTTGATGTAACTGGCTTAGATTCCGAGCTACGTGCGATTGAAAAAGGAGCATTTTTCGTGGATTTTTGACAAAATTCGCATAAATTTAGTTTTTTACCTGTAACCATGGCAAAAAATGGTTTTTCGTGAAAATGTATAATAACTGAAATGAAAAATGACCAAATTCTCTACAAATTCCGTTATAAAGAAGTTAGATTGCTTTCTTAGTTTCCGAGCTGTGACGTCACATAGAAGGGGGGTTTTGATTACTTTTTAGCCTAGTTTTGTAGAGACGGTGTTTGTAGAGGATTTAGAAGGCATCAACCTCGAACTAAGCTATTTTTTTTCATAGAATCATTTTTTGCTACACTAAGAGCCGAAAAACTGTACCCTACACAATCAGGCTAAAAAGTCATCTATTCACGAAAAATGCTCCTTTTTCAATCGCACGTAGCTCGGAATCTAAGCCAGTTACATCAACTCTTAATATATGCATTTTGTAGAGAATTCAGTGGGTTTCAATTTTGAACTGAAATATTTTTTTGATAAAACCAGTTTTCACTAAGATATAAGCGAAGAACCAATTTTAGGGGGGCTTAGATCCAAAAAAAAGGGAACTTGCAAACTGACATTTGTTCTGGAGTGAAGTATGTAGTAAAGGGTATCGAATACTATGTATTATACCAAAATTCAGCTCATCTTCTCATTTTGCAAGCTCAAATGGTAGATTGACTGGACTAATGCTTATGATAACGAATAATCTTGGAATGATTTCTATAGAATAAAGTTACATTTAAATCGAAGGTGAAATAATTCCCACGAATTCATCAGTTTAATTTTTTTTCCTCGCAAGTACCAACCTTCGTCAGAGATGGGAAAATAGAAAAGAAAAAAAACAAAGGAATGAAATTCCCTATAACGCCTTTTGACGAGATTTCTACTCGTATTCGGTGTCTTTCCCACTTGTCTTCTTAACCCTCTTTAAGCCTTTTTTCCCCCAAGCTGAAAAGAATCATCTGTGTATAAATGCGTCCGAAAGGCTAGATAGCTTCAAAAAATAATGTGGGTAAGTAGGATGATGGGAGAGATCTGATATTTCCTCATGGTGATGTTTAACAGGCCATTTTACTCTTTTTAATAGGTGAAGTGATACTATCGTCAACAGGTGCGCAGCGATGATAACTTTTTTCTAAGCGATTTTTCTGTATTTAATTGTTTCAATTTTGTTTTGTTTTCTTTTCAGAAGCCGTCGTATCAAAAAAATGCTGCCCTATTAATTCAAATACTCCAAAAGTAAGTGCTTCCTTCGATAATCATTATTTTTCAACGATTTAATCTCAATTTGAAATTTATATCGTCTGATTATCGTATCCTAGAGAATAAGTAGTATATTCGTGTTCGTGGAACTGAAAAGCTCTGCTGGCGTGCGGAAATTTTCTTGTCTCTTGTTGGTACAACGTTGACGATAACTCTCGCTGGAAAAATTCTCAAGAAAAAAATAAGGGGTTGAGAACACGTTGGTTTGGAAGGCATTACTACAGGCGTTCGCTTAACACGCTATCTATGTTATAGGCACTGGGGTGTCGTTAAGAATTACCCCTTTTACAGATTAAACTAAAAGGCGGGATAAAACTTAGCATTCGAGGGAAAAGGGAAAACTGTCCTTCGGAAAGAACATAACGATATGTCACTCGAAAAAACATATAATTCACCTTATTCAAAGTTTTCGAAACCTCGGAAATAAATATTTTGCGGACGTAAAGTACCCCATAAAATTGAACAAGTTCGTATGCGTGTATTTTCGCTGAGACGAAAGAGGTTGAAATTCATTTAAAAAAATTTACTATTACATGAATTAAATCAGCTGCTGAGAATGATCGGATTGTTGATGGTGTTTTTTTTTCTTTTTTTTATCTGATAATAGAGTTTTGTTGAAAATTGATGAAGTATGTATTTGAGAATGAAAAAGGAGAATTAAACGATATGCTTGTGACGTCTAGTAAGTGAAAGATGTGGTTTCAGGTGAGGTTGGCAGCTCATTACCGGAACTTATAATCAAGAAAGCTTCAACCGTATAGTCTAGATTTTAAGGGGAAAGGAATATTCCATAACATCGGAACGCGCTGTAGCTTCTTCTTTAGGATACGTCGTAATTCTCAAAAGTTGCTACGAAAATAATAAACTAAAACTCATTTCAAAAGTAACGTTTCGGAAAGTTTTCATAAACTTTTGAGAAACATTAAGAAACCGTAAAAACCGCGAGACATGGAAATACAATATTTTAGCGAGGTAACTTCGGCTGACGCAAAAATAAATTATTATTACACTGTGCACGTATTAAAACGTGCTGTGCCCCTTGCAGTATTTTTGAAAATTCGTGATTGCCGGTAGCCTTTATTTTTTCTCTTGCTGATTAATTTTAAATAGAATGCTCGTTTCTTTCACGAAGACCTTGTAGTGGCGGACGCGACTTAATTTGTACATTTTCTTATCGAATTTGGTCATGTGTTTTTCTATTGGGTTAGTAATTCGATGTACGTTAATACCAACGCGCCCATTGGTTCAATTATTAGCAGGCCCTGTGAGAAGGGGGGGCATTCAGTATATTTGCACCGAGCTTGCAATTTTCCGTCGGGTTGTTTGGTAAGTTACGGCCTGGGGCTCAAAATTACAAAACTTTAAAAAAAATTACAAATCATCGAAAAAAAATCTACACGAAAATCTAGAAAAGCTCTTTTGTAATTTTTTTTAGCAGCTATTTTCGTTGAATAAACATCTTCCCATATTTGTGTGCGTTTTTTTACATGTGGTAAAGACTGAAGAGTGAGAAATGAGAATTTTTAAAATATTCCAAAATACCAGTCCGCAAATTAGTGAGATATTTCAATGCCTTTGCTTCGCTGCTCGCTTACTGGACTAATTTATGCATTAAATTCAATGATTTCCAGAAGATGATCAATCACCAACGTATAAGTGTAGAAATGTTTTGGGATTTTTTTCAAAAATTTGAGGGAGAGGGCGCAGAATGTCGAAAATTTGGTTTTTGGGGCATAACTTTTCTTCTATGGAACCAAAAAAGTTCAAATTTTGTATTTCAGGTTTAAATACGATTTGAAGAAAATTACAATTTCAAAATTTTTATACCTCAAATGTACGAGTAGTACCTTTCCTTCAAAATTTGGGACTTTTTTTCCTTCATTAGAGAGACGGGTTTGTTCGGCGAAATCTAAGTCAATTGAGTTAATAATGTGCAGAGCCAGTTTTAAGGGGGGGTTTTGGGTGTTAAACCCCCCCCCCCCAAGAGGTCAAGCTCCACTCGCAATTTTTACCTATTTTAAAACACAACATCACTTTTAGTTATCTCTTCTTTAAAAAAATTAAATTACTCATAATTTATGGAACCTAAACCCCCCCCCCCCAACGAACAATCCTAAAACCGGCCCTGTTTAAGCTAATATAATATCGTGATTTAAATAAATTTCCAAGGTTGGAAGGTGAGTTGAGCTAAGTTTTTGAAAAATAATGAATGAAATTAAACCGACCCTTTGATTTTTCATGACTGAAATGAAAATATTGAGATTGTCACTCATGGGCATGATACTTCGCCATGATAATGGCCTGTGTCATCGTATATATGTCACTCATGGTCATGATTTGTCACCATAACAATGATCTGCCATCTGTGACATGTTTTATCATGACATGCAAATATTAAGATCGTCACTCATGAGCATGACATGTCACCGTGACAACCACGTGACTTTTTTTGAACGCTTTTTCGTGACGATTTTCAATTTTATGTACCATAGCCAAGACGTGATAAAGTAAAAGAGGCACCTTGGTCATTGGAAATTTATATCTTATATCATTTCGAAGAAACGTTGACGCTAAGAAGTACTTTTCTTTTTTTCTATACGAAACACTTCCACAAAAAATTACCTACAAGAAAGCGCTTAAAGAGAAATAGTAGTTTTTCACCCTTCTGCCGTCGCCTTCGTACACGAAACGAATGTAGATAGTATTTTCATTGCGTATAGTCGAAGCTTAAGCTGTAGAAAAAGCGGGAGAAAAATTGTTACTTCGATTAAAATCTTTATTCCTCGGTTATAATCAAAAAAAGCATTACCGTTAGCTTAAGGATTATTGTTACGCGACGCGGCGTGACAGGACGAAAGGGGAGGAGGCGAAAGCGCAGAAAAAAACCTAGAAATGAAAAGAAAGCAGTGAGGAGAATAAAACAGCAGAAAAATAAAAACGTATTAAAACGAAGCGCGGAGAGAGGGAATGAAAAAAAAGAATAAAATTTATTACTTACGAAACAGGAAACTCGTAAAGTTGGTAAGTTTACAGATGAAAGAGTGTATACGTTTTTGCGTTAACATAACAAAGAAATAAATGAAGTACAAAACTACTAAAACGAGAGCTTCGGTCCATACTACAATACCATCTAAAAGTATTAACGCCAAAACTGCCAGCACACATATATGGATAAAACTGTCTCTCAATAACGGCCACATTTCCAGCTTAATACTCTGTTAAAACGAGGATTAGACTTTAAAATATCCATTTACATTTACTTGATTTCGTTGAAAATCGTTTACATTTTCGCGTTCACATTCGAATGAAATTTTTTCTGGGTTTTCTCTACCCGTCTCGGTGTACTCAGAATTCTAACAATGTCGCGGTAGTATCGTTTTAAAAACAAATTAACACTTTGGTAATCTTTTTGCGAAGCTGTGATATAGGAGATGCAAGGGGAGGGATATTTGTCGACGTGTAATCGGTTGCCAAAGGTGTGCGAACGGATTTACAGATTTTTATAAACGGAAATTTTACGAGGTAGTCGTGCTGCGAACAGCGTGTAAGATTATTTCGAAAAAATTCTTTCGGCTGAGATTTCTACAAGAGTCTCGGGTGGAGGTCTCGTTAGGGGGTATGAAAGGTTATAGTAGGTCTTTCGCTATCTCTCTCTCTCGTTTTGGTTTTTATGACGCGAAAAGGAAAGGAGAGTAGTTCGTCTTTTTATTGCATATACTTTGAAAATTTTTCATTAAAAATTACGCCTTCGCGACGACGATTGTAGCACACAATACGGAAGTTGTAGTTTAAAAACGCCGACAGAATTTAAAATATTATTACTATAATGCGATTGTTTTCATTTTAAAAGAAAAACTTTCATAAGGCGAAGTGCTACATAAAAGTCGACGTTAGCTAAATTAAATTTTATTTGACTTTTTACGTAGACGCTAACTCTAGTAACATATGCTTTATAACTTTTCGTGAAAACTCCTCGGCGAATTTTAATTTAGTCGTATTATTCAGCGTAGACGACGATTTACGCGAGTTTTGAACCCGTTAATACGCTTACCTTCCGTACGGCCAATCCGGCTACTCCGGCTACGCCCAACGTGTTGCATACGGAACCCCCGACGATGGTGCCGATTCCTAGGTCCGATTTTGTCACAAATGTGGCGATTATGTTGACGCACATTTCGGGCACCGAGGTTGCCGATGCCATGAATGTGGCTGCTGCTATGTCCTGCGTGATTTGGAGTTCTGGAAATGAGGCGGAAGTTTGATTGATGAGTTAGATTGAGTAAAGTCACTCAAAGGCGTGATTGTCGTTTGTTTCAATTTAAATGAAAACTGTGAATTTGAAGTGGAAGTTGAGAATGCAAAAATTGTATGTGGCGGAAATTCGAGGAGATACAAAAAGATAATTCAGACAAAGTGTTCCTCGTTCAATGTGCTACAACTTTGTTCCAAAAATTTTTCTCTCAAGTCTCCCCTGGTCTCAAAAAAATGCCCCAACTGAGTTATTGCTTCGTTTCGGTTGTTTCATCTTAGTTCAGCCTTAAAATGTCACTTAGGCAATATATCGCTCATTTGTGTCATTTTGGTTGCATTTTGAACCCTGTATCGCGCCTTGTAATGAAATGTATGCAATTTATCGTTCATATGTGTTATTCAGATGGCATTGTTCGCGTATATTTAGGTATATTATGCAAATAACTCATTAAGATGATTTAAAAGTGTCTTCGAAGAAATGTGTGTTATGGTCAAAAATCTTCTCTCAACAAATAAAGTCATATCCTTTGGTTAAACCTTTGAAAACTACTACGTTTAAAAATTAATTTGTGAAAAAATAAGACGAATTGTACTACGAACCTGAACAAATGCAGAAAACCGCTGGTAAAAAATAATCTTGACAAACAAACGCCACGAACATGAAACAATAGGCCAAGACGAACAGATGAATAAGAAAAGCGCCATGAATCCTTTGTTGTTGGGAGAATACATCCGCTGGAAATTCATCGGCCGATTTCTTTTGCTCGCAGTCATTATTCGTTGACGTTTCCAACTGCGAAGCAGTCGTATTTCGTGCGTCGTCGTTTATGACATCTGACAACGAAATATAGACGATTATTTATTTTATCTTTTTTTATCCTTTTCTCATTTTGGTTCCCTTTTCCCTTCGATGGTATTTGAAGAAGGGCTTCGAATGTGAAAAATACAGCTCGACATCGGTGAATTTCTCCGAGTAGGGAACTCCACGAAAATTTCGAGCTTTGTAGGTCGCGAATTAGCGATAATTATATGTACGAGAGTTCATAGCGAAGATGAAACGGTGCAAAAGAGCGTTTCGAATTATCCCAAATGTTCCATGATGGGAGAATCACACGAGAGGCGGAAGCGTTTGCCGTTTAATGCGGAATTTTTGGAGTAGAAAAACAAAGCGACCGAATGTGAAATCACGATGTTGAAAATGTAAATCGCGATCTCGTATTCGGCGCTTTAAATTGATAGAAAAAGCAACGCGAAGTTGTAATTTTCAAAGGCCTGTGGTGTTTTTCCAATACGTTCAGAGCTGCCTTGAACCGAGTGACCCGTGTAATATGCGGACGCGATTTCACCGGTGACTCATGATGCATATTGCTGAATAAGTTAACCTGCGATATTTTATTTAAGTAAATCTGGACGGACGTTTTGAAAGTTGACGCAAATTTTCAAATGTTTTTACACGTTTGTGGAGTTGTTATTTTAACAAGCTTCCACGCGGTCTTTTTTTTGTGAATTTTTAAACGAGGTGGATTCTGTTTAGAATAGAAATAATTTTGAAATTTTGAATTGGTAATAGGGAGTAAACCCGGATTTTCTTGTCACTTTCAAAGATGACGCTCGATGACCCCAAAATTTTTATCGGTTGAAGAGACGTTATCTTTGTAACAAATTCGATGGAATAGTAGCAATAACATTTTATGTGCGACGTAAAAATCTCGGTGTAAAAATTTGAAATTTTTTTCTTTTGTTAAAAACATGAAATTGCAATTTAAAAGTGCTGCGGTTCAAAACATTTGGGGTAACTGACTTACTTGTAGCTTTAGATGTCGAAGTAATGGTGTTTGGGGAGGGGGGAGTTGTATCTCAAGTACTTGAGCCTATTTTGCTTCGATTTCGATTGTAACGTGGTTCACTTCAAATGGCAAGTTTGAATTGATCCTTACTGTTGCCCCTCCCACGGTATCTGGCTTTTGCGGAAGGTTAAGGAGATTTTCGAGTTATTCAGTGATTTAGTCAATTTTCCCTTATTTTTTGAGTTGATAAAGGAGGGTGGGAGGGGGTCAAAACATTTGCCCCAAGCTGAATCTATGATGTACCAGAAAAAACTTCACCCTTGAAAGAAACGAGATCCAGCTGAAGAGTCTGTGCATAGATAGCGCTGCTACGTTTCAAGTATGAACCGATTCAGGTTCAACGCAGTAGCTTCCCCTCCATACACTGGTTCAGTTATTGTTGGGGGGGGGGAGTTGGGATAGTGTTTCCTGAAGGGTCTGAGAAATTTTTAATTTTTTAGGTGCGCAGGCAATTTTGGCTAAATTTGTTGAACTTTCGGTAACACTTATATCATTAAGTGGTGTTGATTTCTGTTTAAAAAAAACAATAAAAATAGAAAATTCACTGAATATTAAAAAAGCCAACTTCAGTACTTGAAAATTCAATTTTCTTCAATTTTTCAAATCCAGGTTAAGACAAAATTAATAATTGACGTCTGAGCTAGGTGCTTCGCAAGTTCGATTTCGAAGCAAGGGGTCAGGTGCAAATTTTGGCTGATTTTGGGCACCTCAGAACACCGTTTTATCAACTTGTGACCTTCAGAATGAATTGAAAATTTCATGCTAAATAGTTTTATGGATTTTACTACACTTTTCTTTACGTTTACTATACCAACACTGAAAGTACTTTAACCTGGAAGATTAAAACAAAGATATAACGTTCGATTTCCCAACAAAAAATTTTTCGATTAGCTTCTCCTTTGTTTGTGTAAAACTCTTTGTATTGAAAAATATCACAAGGTCACGATACAAGTCACCGCGTGCCGTATAAAAAATTCATATTAAATACTTCACCGTTTTGAAAAATAAATAGGAATGTTATCGTGGAAAATCTCCATAAAAAATTCGATCATTCTTGAGGATTTTTCAATATAGCTAGAAGATGGAAAAAACCGAAGGAATTTCTTGGTAAAATTTACATAACTCATCGACGATAGACGAATAAAATAATCTTGTTTCAGATGAAAAAAATTGAAAATATTTAGACATATCTTCTTTCAGCATTCCTTTTTTTTTCGTTCGGCATCGGCGGAAAAAACAGGAGGGTTTGGGAGTAAAGAGAAAAAATACGAAGTACTAGGAAATCTGTGTATCCAACGGTCGTAGCTTTCGTAAATATTTGCCGCGAAACTTAATAATTTTTCTCGGAGAAATTCCATTAAAATATTCGAGCGTCAGTCTCAGGAAGCGGATTGAATTGGAATGATATTTCGATAAATTCGTCACATCAATTTATCTTCGCGTTTTTCAAAATATACTGACGAAACAAAGTTTCATTTTTTTTCGCTGGGTGAGGTCGCCTTCAAATTGAAAAGTTTTTTCATTAAAACGCTTAAATTTTTGCGAAGTGTATAAAGTGGAGGGATATTTAAACGAGGGTTTTTTGCGTCGAGAAACGTCCTGTGCATTATTCGAGCTTTTTGTGCGCCTTGAAATGATAAATAAAGGATATTAGGTGTTGGAAAGGCGATGAAATGCAATTAGTGAGATGTCTATGATGAGAGATGGCACGTAACGGTGTTCTTGGTCGAGGTGGAATCATTCGATGTCCGAGGAAAGGAATGAAATATGTTCGCGTCGAGAAAAAAATTATACTTGAAAGTGGAAATCGTAATTTAAAGATCCGAAAGAGATTTAATAAGGTTCTGTTGAGCAGAAGAGCTTGTTACAGTAGCAGTTCGCGTATGCAGTGCTACATCATTAATTTTACTCCACAATCTAAAGTAAAATTGTTGAGAGAAAGAGATGAAGATGACGGAGCAGCATCGCACGTACTTACCAGAAGAGTCGCACAGTACGAACGAAACGATTAATAATAACCGAACTAACATGACCGCCTAGGTTGAAAATTACGTTTTTTTATGCATTCAAAACTCTCCGCCAATTGAATTTGACGAAGTAGCGCGGCCGTGAACGAATACTGAGGATTTGAGGTATCGAGAAGCCGACAGAGAAATTCTCGAGCAAATAAGATAATCTCTTATCGGTTTAGAATTAATGGTTTTACGATTCACGATTGCAAAACAACGTATAAATCTCGTTGTGTCATATTGTTCCAATTTCGAGTATGTATTAAACGATTCACCTGAGGTAATTCGAGTTTATTTTCCCAATTTTTACGTGGTTGATTAAGTCAATCGTCAGGGTATGTCTTTTCGATGTATTTATGTGAGCTGTTGCCAAATCTCGTAAAATATATGTCGATTCAACCTCAAAAACCTCGGCCTTTGGCGTCTAAAGTACGCATCGCAATGTTGAATACTTTGACGTTTATTCGAGATTTCGGTTTATTGACTTTTTCATATTTTAAATAAGCTCAAGTCGAGGTTCGTTATTTGATATGGCGTGTTTCTTCGACGAAAATCCCCATTTTATTTGGTTTTATTGTATAAATAAAGGCGGCTATTAAAATAGTATTTATTCTGTTATAATGAGTATCAAACGCACTCGAGATAATTCGTGGTTCGAATTTTGTCACGATGATGCTTCGAGTGTAATTTTTTTACTTTATTTTTTACTTTCTTTTATGCTTTCCTCCTCATGAACTCTACCTGAAGGTTCTCCACGTTTGAAAAGTTCAAAAATTAACGTTGAAAATAAAATCGTATTTTAAGGTATTATCTCATGGCGACGAAATACGTTGGTCTTCAAGTACAGAAGACTTGTTGAATTCTTGGAATAATTTTTTTTTCGATGATGAGTGTCTCAAGTACCTTGAGGTAGTAATAAGTGATTGAGACGTACGTTAAAGGGTCAGATTTGTGTTTACGATGTAATCTATTATCAGAGGAGTTGCCTTTTGAGATAAGTTTAGGTGGTGGTGTAGTAATGTGAGGGGTGTTTTTGCCTGGAGACGTTGAAGCTGAAAGGTCTTTCAGGTGTGTTGGATTTTGAATTGGTTAAATTATGTGTGACACGTGGTGAGTTGATGTGATGAAGCTTAACTCTATGAAAATGCATTTAAGTACAAATCCCCCCCCCCCCTTCTACTCTCTAAGATAAAGTGCCCGATATAAATTGGCGTAATGGGAACCTAAGTAGCGCAAATTGAGTTCCAACCTCTTCCAGTAGTCTTCTGTTTCTTAAAAATGATGAAAAATTGTCAATGATAATTGCAAGCCTCTTTGGTTTTCTATTTTTCAAATATTCGTGTGTCCAATTTTTTCATCAAGTTGACGAATTCGATGTCACATCAAAATTTCTATCCTTAATAACAAAATAGTCGAGACTTCGGTACATCGAAGCCGCATTATTGCCTATTTAAATGTTACTCCGGCAATTATAACTCGTTGAGTGGATTTTCGAGTACGTTGCTGATTTCTTGTTTTATTTGATTCTTTAAACGAAGTTTACTACGTTGGTAATTGATCTGTTCGTACTCGAGGAAATTATTTACCAAAGATGGAATTACAAGTTATCTGAATGGATCAATAAATATTGACTCGAATAAAAAATAATCTTCTATTTGATGTCTCATTTCGAACGTCAAGTTGATTTATTTTTTTATCTTGTGTGTTTCATTTTTTCGTAATTTTATCATTCGCGTGAGTTTTTTTTCACTATTTAAAGCTTCTTTTCGTTGTTATTTCGAAGTAGTTGATGTTTTTCATGAGGGTAACACGTGACATTGACCTTATTCGTGTGCGAAACTTTATTGAATTTTTGTTTAGTATGATAATTCGTTTGCGTGATGGTTTTAGAGTTTTCTCGATGTCCTGAAATATTGACAGTTTTTTATTTCTTTCACGACATCCAAATTCCTGGAATGGAATCGATATAATTAAGCGGTTTGTGGTTTTTTGATGGTTTGTAATAAGAGGGAAAAGGTTTGAGTGAAAAGTTTTTTTTCAAGGATTCATTGAACTCGCCATAGCATTAAGAAGATGCTGAGAAGTTGTCTTCGATAGTGCTCTCGGTCAGTTCATTGTTCCCTTCATATTTCTGATTTTTTAATCACTTGGATCACTGAAGACATCGTCTTGGGTCCTTCAGGATGTCGGTGTGCAGCTAAGAAGTCCCCCAAGCTGTAATTCTAAACCATTGCGTCTCTGCAGTGAACGTATTCGATGGCTTTTCTCATATCGAAGCATAACAAAATGAATATACCGCAACGATTGATGATTTTTCAAAGATTGGAGACGGCATGAGGGAGTAAAAATGCCAAAATACTCCGATGGACGACGTGTTGCGGTAGAGGTAGACTCGCGTTACCGAGCAAACCATTAATTATCATTAAGAAGAAGCGCATTAGAGTAATTACACGTCGGTCGATTTACGATAACGTATCATGCTACGAGTACGCTGTCGATGTGTCGTCGCCATGTTTTATGTATTCTTGAATGAGGTAGAAAATGGCATTTGAAAAGATATATGGTCCTGGGTCCCTTCCCTCGCATCGTCGTTTCGGTATATCAAGCGTAAGCGAACTATTTACACCTGTCTTCGTGCTATCTCAAACGCTTCGAGATATCCCGTCATTCGGGCTCGTTTTGTCGACACTCGTCTCGAGATTTCGGTAATTTATCAAATACCCTTAAGATGACGACGATAAAGAAGTATAGAACAGGATTGTTCTTTGATGGAAAATATACCGATATTGTGAATCTAAGCGTTGCGAGACGAAGGCTCGTACGCGGTTCATTGATAATTGTCGACGTCGCGGTAGAAGTGTAAATATAGTCACAATGCAAATCGACGGTATCGCTAACCTCCAAATGAACGAACGTGGTTATCGAATACGAGTCGCAGAAGTGATTTCACGTCTACGATGGTTAATTGCTGCTTGGTCGTTCGTTTCGACGTGTATTTAAATTGATTACGGTTTACGTGTGTAAGTGTGTGAGTGTTGATGATATGCGCTGTGAGGATGCAAAGGGGCTTAGGCGTCGGTAAGGACACTATGATATTACTGTCGCTCTGTCGCAGAAAACGATGAGATGGTCTCAATGTTGATGGGCATCTCCTAACGAAGCTCCTGACTGCTGGATGACAAATAATGTTATGGTTGTCTAAAAATCTTCTTCTGGGAACAAGTTTTCACCTCGATCATTACAATTTCATGGGAACTTATCATTGACAAATTGTTCAAGAAGTCATTTTTGACTTTAAAAGAAAAAATTACTTGAAAAAAGTCAGGTTGTTTTGTACCAATTTTTTGCTCAATTCTGTGACGTTCAAATATGCGTATTTTCTAATAAATTCTCCAATTGATACCGATGAGCTGAGATTTTCAGTGAAAATTTTGCATAGTAATCAACACCAAAATACGAGACTCCAAGTTCTTGAAATATTCCAAAACGAGAGATATCTCAGAGGAATTTATTTATTTACGACGAATTTCAGCAAAATCTTGTTCCGCGTTTGATTTTAAACTCGTTTATTTTTTTTTCAACCAATAATAAACATTTTAAGCGACTATTTAAAAATTGGTAATTCATCACGGTAAAAATACCGATAGCGATAGAAAAAAAAATCTCAAAAGTAACATTTCTACAAACGAAACTCGTAATATTTCGAAAACTCTTCTACTTTTTTTACAAATGTGAAAATAGTGGTATCAGCGGTCTGTCTTTTTTATGTATTTGGTGTGTTTTTGTGTATTGAAGAAAAAAAGTTCCTAACATGAAATATTGTTCGACGACGATGTAACACCATCGACTTTTGCTTTTATGTCGAAGCTTTCTTTGGGCGGCTTTTTCTGGAGAGTATTGAAAGCCAAAAAAAGAAAACGGAGAAAGAGGTAACACAAATCAAACGTTTGAAATTACAGGCTTTTCGTTCTTACAAATTGCGAAATATTTACAAAGCTATTGAAAGCTATAATTCTCGTAGTCGGAGCAAAGTAAGAAACTTATTTTTACTTTGTTTTCACGATGTTAATGTTGGGAATCGGCTATTAAGCTGTTGTTAGTACACACTTTCCATAAAGTTAACAAGTTGCTCGACTGAGAGATTTTGGCGATTTTAGAAGTACCCATGAAGGAAATCTAGGTATCGTGTGTATCGAGGAGTGAAAATGTAGACGTGCAATTACGACTGGAAACTAGGAAACGAGGTTAGTCCGAGGTGTTGATTAGAGGTTTGTTTGAGGTTTCTAAGGTGTTTACACGTGGATGACATAGGTGATATTCAAAGGCTTCTAATTTCATCGTGTATTTTGGGAATTAACCTGATGCAAATTGTAAGTCTATTGGAAATCTCGAAGTACGGAAGACAGATGCTACTAAATATTTTTTTCTTTCTATCGTAAACAATGAGAATAAACGTAAAAATGAGTTGAAAAAGAAAACGTAAACGCGAGGGATAAAATATTCTCAAGTTGGCCATTTATTTCATCGGGAAGAAAAGTACGAAGGTAATTTTATATTCGTATTTCCACCCACAACGTTACTCCCGCGATGGGATTACGTTATTGTATGGAAGGTTGTTTTTTCCTCTTTTTAAATCCATCGAATAAAGGTGAAACGAGAAAAAAACTCGAAGTCATTCGGTGCGTTATGACGAAAATAATAACGCCTAAGTGGTCGTTGAATAGGCAACCTGTACGATGTCGGTGTACATGAAGGTCTCCGGGTACGTTTAGTACGAATGAGCCATTAGTATATGAAGATAACTCTGGAAATCATTCCCTGAGTGGTACATTATGAAAATGATGTTTGTCGGATGGGCTGTCTTTTTTGCGTTAATGTGTCGATATTTGTTTGTGAGCGAATGCGAAGGTGTAGTTTATGGCGAGGGTGGGTGCAAGTAATTCTAAATTGGTTTGTTTTGTATGGTCCAAAAGAAAATGCGTGTTTTTAAATTGACTTTGGATGGTGCGTTGGTGTACAAATACTACGCACGTGACTGGAATGAAAATTCGAGAGCTCGATGGAGTATGAAATAGATGAAAGCAATTGCTTTGGAAATGGTGTCATGGACGATAACGATCTCAGATCTGACTCTTCATTTGGCAATTACAAGATTTTGGAAAATACTTCGGTAGATGGAGGTTACATGGAAGGGAATATGACGAAGGAATACTGGATTCTTATTATTTCAATTTTAGGTCGAAAAACAGCCAAAATGAATATAGGAAAATTTGTATTATTCGTTAGAAATTGGATAGAAGAAGATTAAGTGGCCATTTATCGATGAAATATACATTCTCTGAAAATTCCAACATTCGGAGATTATTTTTGAGAATTAATTGCGGGCTAAAATAAAAACTAAAAAAAAAATCTGACCTTTGATGAAAATTTTCTATCCAAAACGATAAAAAAATCTAATAAATTGGATGAAATTATGTAATCGCGCATTTTCTCTCTTTCACGATTTCACGTGAATCAGACCAAAAGAATGAATATTTGAGATACACTTTGAAGTAGCAGAGAGAATCTCAGGGATATGCTCCGCTGGGTGAAAATACCCCTTCAATCGTCGACTATGCATCACGTCCTACGTGCTAAATACTTATTTACGAGAAATTCCGTGCCAGAGGTTTATTACGAAGAAAACTCGAAGCACGTGGTGAAGATGCATCCGAGAGTAAAATTTGACGAAAATTTTACTCGAGGAATTTTCTTCGAAAGTTGTACGTTCTTTAAAAAGTAATAATTTGACTGCGACTGTCGAAGCGAGAAAAATTATTTAATTTTGCAACGAAATACGAACACGTTTGAGTTGGTTATTTTTTTGTAAAGTTTGTACCTTTTTTTAACCTTCAACGAGCTTATGCATGGTTAAGTTGCCGAAATAGTGGGCGAGCCGTTTTTTTGTACTTTTCGGCCATGTGCAAGTAATGAAGGAGGTTGAAGATGATTTAGAAATTTCAAGAAAATATCGAGGTAGTTTTAACATAAAGGATTGAAATCAACATAAAGTAAGATAAAAGTGAAAAATATTTGTGAATTCTACTCTCAAGTTGTGTTTTGAAAGTACCAAGCTCCTGATTAAGGAGTGAGACCTGCTTCTCTTTCTTTAGAAGAGAATTATGATCAACCTGGAAGAACGAGGTTTTTCTGACAATCCTTCAGGTAGGTTTCTCTGCACTCGATAACCCGCTAAATATGCCTAGAACTTGGCGAAAACCCGTATTGTAATCAGCGCGAAACCGGTTGCTCGGCGCATGCGCCGTATGAGGTAAGAGTGATGGTCGAACGTACAAGTGGTGGCTTTTATCTCCCGCTTCTCGCCAAATGTGAAATGTGCATCACTATGTTGGGCCCGCTGTCTACCCCTGCTTTCTATACCCGGACATTGTTACTTTTACATCCATCGAACTCGCGTCGTTCGTTACTGATTCATATTTGCTCGAATTACTTTAAGGATCTCGTCAACATCTCGCACTCTCGCTTTACCAGCATAATTGTTAATTTAGATATTATATTTATTTAGACATTTTCTGCAATAACAAAAAAAACTAAGCTTCAAAAACAAAACAAATCACCGAAAATTGACTCGAGTATAGGTGTACGTACTTAAAAGATACGAGTTAGATAATAATAAAAATAACGAAAGAATTTAAAAACTAGAAAGTAGAAATAACTATATAAAATATAATTTGGCTCGTTTTTTTTTTCTTCTTTATTGGTAGGTCAAATAATTTATTTCTTCTCTTACGCTGAACTTCAGGAACAACTTTGAGACCATCGACTGGATGAATTTCTTTTTGCATCATAATGTCCGTTTCTTCGAGTTTTTTTTTATTGTCCTCGCAGTTAAAATTACTAATTTTTAAACGATCATTAATTAAATTATTCATAATAATTTAAACGAAAACGAAATATGACATCTAGTTTTATCATTGTTTTCTCAAATTTCTGTTGACAAATATAGTAATTCACTAAAAGTGAACAAAGAAACGAACAAAATTTTATGTTTTCTAGGTAGTTCGTTCGGTCACTACTTCAATGGATGTGGAAGTAACACCATCATTTCTACCCGAAGACACAGTCAGTGTCACCAATACCATCGATACAAAAAAATGTTCAATAGAGAAAAACCACTTCAAGTTGTAACAGCTCAGAATATACTCAAATATTATTATTTAAAGTAACGTTTATGGGAATAATGTTACACCTCTTTCAATCGAGAGTCCAATTGGGGTATTTTTAACAAAAAACCAATCAAGATGTTCACTTGCTACGCGACTTAGAATAATTTGACGAACTATATGAAAGAAAATACATTTTCGAAGCATCTCTGCACGACTTGCTTAGTTTACGCGATCAAGCCACGAAGCGAAAAAATTAATTACGTTAATACATCAAGCAAGGTTTTTCGATTTCATTAAAAACATTTCGACGAAATTAAAATTCGCGAAAATTTCCACGGATCAGTTCCCGTAAGCTGGAAACAAACCAGGAAACAAAAAGGTTAAATACGCTACCTCGTTCGCGTTCAATCAAAATCCCTCGAGTTGAAAATATATCGACTTTTCTCGTTTTGCTGGTCCACGAAGGTATGTAATGAGATGATGGAACCTTCGATAACCGGCCAGGATACCTTGGAATTACCACGTGAAAAAAATAACAAGCTCGAAGATCCCCAGATTGGTGTGTCATTCGTCTTTGGATAAACCTTTGTATTTTTTTGGCCTTTCCGTAATAAAAATTAAATTGCCGTTTCGGCGGTGAAATTTCATCGTCGTGTAATTTAGTCACCTCGATAACGTTATAGTAAAATGACTTCGTTGGCCGCAAACGACGCCGGATCTTTCAGTAAGCGGTATAAATCTTCTGTGGAGTTTTTTATACACCTGGGAAAATACGAGGTACGATATCACAATACATTTTCTTTATCGCGACGCCGAGCCGCTTTTTACTAATTGTCTGCGTAGCGACGGTGTTTTATCACGCATTTGGGAACGACGTACTGATAAAATATCCCTTCGACACGATCGGCATCGTCGCGTGTCCTAGGTATTCATATTCAGCATGTATTTACACGTTGGAATAACACGAGCTTTGTAATTTTCCAATTTACTACGTCTTTATTCGACCGCATCCCCTTTGCAGTGCGTACGTATCCCCTCGAATAAACATATTTGATCAAATTAATGGAATTCTCGCTCCTTCCTCTCGTGATGTAAATTCACCCAAATACCTTACGCATTTGTGGTCGTCGAATTGCGATAAATAATCGTGATATCGAATCAGAGGGGAAGATGGTGGAAAGTCCAATACCTCGAAATGATAAACTCGTCCTATCGTTTTTTATTATTATTTATAAACCTGCTCGTGGCACCGTTTTTACGTTGTTTGTCTCTCTCGTTGCCTAGTTAGTGTTCCCCGCCGCGCCCCTCGATATATACGTACTTTTTATATAAAATGAAAAAATGATTTCACGCTCGGCTAAAAATTTCATACACTTGGGCACTGGTGTAGAAATTCGAACCGGAATGAATTTTGCTCTCTATCAACCGAAAAGCTTTCCTAAAATGGTATACTTTAAAGTAGTTAAACTTGTGACGTTCTAAGTCCGAATTTTCCCTTTTCTTCGTCCTTCTCTCGTATGTACTTCGTAGTGTTTACAACACATGCGTATGTGGCCTTCAGAAATGAAACGATACGATGAAAAACATTTCGACAGCTTCTTTGTTTCAATTTCTTTTGCATGGAATGAGTTTTCTTGCTTTTTTCTGTTATTTAGAGACCATTTGTCGCAGTTGGTTTATATTTTGAATTTGATTAAAATGATAATGTATATTCAAATTAGTGGAAGTTGAGATCATTGTTGTGAAAATTCGTTCTATGATGTGAAGTGTGAATTTAGGGCTGTTGATTTGAAGAAAAATCGATAGATCGATTCGGAAAAATTCGATTCCATCGATTTGCAAAAATCCGATTGCACTTCTGTCAGTTCTATCCTTTTCATTCGTTATTGAACGTTTTTGTTCATGGCGGATAAGATTTTTTTTTTACTTAATTTGCTTAGAACATTTGGAACATGTAAAAAAAAAAAAGAATCCAAATCCATGTTTTAAAAAAATTATGGAATACATTTTCGTAGTAAAATTCCCGGCAAAAATGTAAAGAACGAAATAATCAGAGTGATACCGATAAGACCTAAATTGTTTCTGATTGGTGGCTCTTCAGTGAGCTCGATCCGCTCGTTTCGCAAGTATGTCGAAAGGAAGTTCTACGAACTCAAGACTGAGCTTTCTAAGAGCGTAACATTCATCTACGTACACATTGTTCGTCGAAATGAAAAAGCCGAAAAGGACAGGTCGTAAATTGTAATCCTGAGTCGGTAACAAATTTTGAAAGTTTATCATGTTCAAACATGATTTCAAGTTGTTCCAGCTATCGAGAATTCATAGAATAGTGATAAATGATCTATTTACGAGCTCTTTTGTGAGCTCTCCAATTTTTCTATCCTTCTTTTTGGCCCGAAGTACAGCTTCATCATACAGTGATTTTGGTACAAACTAGGAAAGAAACTCGATTACTTTCTTGAACTGGATCAGAGAGCACGCCAACAAGAAATTCGTATAAAAGAATACTTACTTCTGACATTTTTTTTCTGAATGCCTGAATGAGAATGAAACTATCTGAAAATATTTAAACAAGGTGAGAAAATATCTTCGTTTCGTCAGTATCTAGATTCTTTAAATCTTCAATTGCTAGTGCTGTGTGAAAGGCAGACCGGAAATTGGACAGAAGAGAACAAATTCAACCAGGGCCGGTTTTAGGATCGTTCGTTAGGAGGGGGGGGATGTTAGGTTCCATAAATTATGACTTGTGAGTAATTTTTTTTTTCTAAAGAAGAGATAACTAAAAGTGATGTTGTGTTTTAAATTAGGTAAAAATCACGAGTGGAGCTTGACCTCTGGGGGGGGGTTAAACACCCACCCCCCTTAAAACCGGCCCTGAATTCAACGATAACTGACGGAAATCATAAACCAACCTGATCAAGTGGTTGACTAATCTTGATGATGTCACTATAACTTCAGTCAAAAGGCCGAAAAAATTTTTGTAATTTTAATTACGATCGAGAGTTACAAATACGAACAGGAAAAGAGTGTTAGGTGGTGAGCATTACTCCGCAACGCGAAGGGGGAACTAGCAAAGCTAGTAGAATAAACAGTTATGGCTATCTTTGCCCCTTCAATTTACAAGGTCGGCAAACACGCATACATAAATGTAGAGTTATGGATACCTTTGCCCCTACAATTTACAAGGCCGGCAAACACGCACACATGAATGTAGTATTAATCGACTAAATCACTGATGAAGGGGCACCAACTTACGCTGGGAAACCATGTAGAAATATTTTCCTTCTCGAACTCCAATCCATCTAGCCTATTGTCTTCCGACTTCAAAAGTTGTAAATTTCAGCTGCGTGAGGTCGACCCGCGTCTATGGTAATTTATACGCAAAAACGCCCCAACACGACGACGACGCAGAGCTAACCATTGATTTTGAAAAATAACACAACATTTTAAACGACTCCAATTAAAAGTTTTTTTCACTGCGATGGAGGGTTAAAAAAAAGAAGAAAAGCGAAGGGAAAAAAGTCGCGATGGAAAGGTAGCAAGTTGTCAAATTTAACTGAAAAGAGCAACTTTTCGCTGGTAAACGATATACTCAGTCGGATCCCTGTGGACGCAGCTCGCGTATTTTTTGCCGTAGGAAAAACTTTGCTCGGAGAAGTCAATTTTTAAACCAAGTACGAAGCTTCGTCGTCGCGGTAAAAGTAACGAAGGTTTAATATAGTATAAAATATATACGCACGAGAGAAGGCGGCGAATGACTACATTGTTGGAAGTTTCAGAAATAACGTAATGTCAAACGATATAAGGCGCGTGTATTCGCACAAAAGCAACACCTTGAAAGCAGATATTGGCACCTTAAAGTTTTGTAAATAAGTAAAGTTGTCGGTAAACATTCGCGAATTATGAAAGATACTTTTTTACGTTTCTCTTCCTTTTATTCGAGTTGTATGCGTATAAGGAGAATATTTCGTTTCGTATTTTATTCCGTTGGAGATATGAAGAGGGGAGGGGGGTATTCACGATGATGACTTATGTAAACGGTGTCCCGAAATTTTGTATTTTTTTATACCTACAGAGAAGATATATTTAAAAGACGGTTTTACGTCGAGGTACCAGAGTACTACAGACGTAGCACAAACGGAAACCATTGTCGTTTGGAATCTGTCAATTAATCAAATTAAAATCAATTTCTTTAATGCATCGAGGTAGTTTTTCTTTTTTTTTATTTACACGGCTGCGAGAAGAATTTAAAAGACGAGCGGGTTTTTTCAAATCGAGATGAAAAAAGCGAGAAAAAAGAGGATCTAGGTGTAAAGTGGCGCTTTCTTACTTTGTGAAATTTCCCAGCGAATTTATTACTTTCGACCTTATGATTCGCGAGACGACTATTTTTACCGTTGAGAAACGAGCGAGCCGTCAAGAAAAGACAAAAATATATTTTAAAGATAAAAACAAACGTCGAAATGCGTCCGTTTTGCGGTGGCAAAGCGGAAGTACAAAATACGGCGTAGATTACGTGGATCGTGAGGTGGAAGCCCGAAAAACGGGTTAAATTTGAATTTAAAAATACGAAAATGAGAAAACGTAATTTCTTCCAAGTACCTGTGAATAGAAGTGGAGGGCGGGGACGAAGGTATTACATAAATCAACGTTTTATTAATAAGATGAAAAAGTGGTATTAATGGGGTGGTATCTTGCGGGCGAATAAATTAGGATTACGATGGTTATTCGCGATGCTGTAAAAATAATAAAACATTTGCATTTAAAAGTCTCCTCGCGACGTCGTTTGACTTGGTACCGACGATAATTAAATTCGAACGCAAGATTTCGATATTTAAAGCGACCATGGCGCGAAAAATTTCGTTCCGGAGAGCTTTAGCGAGTACAGGTTTCGTATTGTTATTTAAATTGATCGCTTCTCGGAGGGATAAAAATGTACGAAGTTGCGGAATTTATAATGAAGTTTATTTTTAGCAAATCGAACTATTCCCCCGGGTCCCCCGTTGTAATTGCTGTCACGTAAGATGCCTCCTTTTATGTATTAGCGGCTAATTAGAAAAACTTTTTGGAATTTAACGAAAAAGTTTTTTCTATGTTGCCGAGTAGAAGTAAGATTTATCGTGGATTTTACATCGGATGGAAATTACCGTAGTCTTTTTTCTTCCCGCGGTGTCGTTTAATTCGTACGTCGATGAATTTCAGAGCGAAAAGAAATTCTGGGTTTAAATTAAAGAAAAATTCTCGAAATTGAAACGCGAGTCGTGTTGTAGCGATGGGTTAGTGTCGATATCAAGCCCTTGTACAGGGTGTTTCAAAATGATTTACTACTTTTCGGAGGTTTGCATTCAGAGCCCTCTAGAGGATAGAACGCATCGTAGAGTCCAGGTTCAAGTATACTAATTATTCCATCGTCTTTCAGCGAAAAAATGCCCCAAAACTCATCTCGACGTTTCATTTTGTTTTCCGAGGTATAAATTTTGTAACGAAGTGAAGCCGCGATAAAAAAATTTGCTGAAAAATTTGTCGGTTAGAATATTTTTTCTGTAATTTTAAAAATTCACCAAAAATCAGAAAATAGACTTGGGCAGCTAAAATGTCGGTCACTAGGGTTTTTCAACAATTCAGCTCCCACTGAAATCCAAGCCACCTGAAGAGATTCCCTTGTAAGAGAAGACGATGAGATGGAATCCGTTTTGCTGTTTTTTGCCTTCCCTTTATAAAAAAAAATTTATCACACCTGTTAAAAAAATCGAGTGATGAAATGCTCCAAAATTCATCAAATACCATATTTTCTCAAATTTCCCTATATTCTCGTGTTATTTTGAAAAAATCTCATTTTCGGGCTTTTACCTGAAAAATACCGCTTCTGGAAGCGATTATTGTTCAAAACCGAGATTAAGGGGTAAATCGAAGTTTCGTACTCAAATTAAAGGTACTTGAAAGGTGACTTCGAATTGCTTGTTTTCTTTATGAAATTCTTCGGGCACTTTGATCTTTCGTAGGTACAAATATACTAAAAGCCGGAGTCAAGTGTTTCATGAACCCCCCCCCCCCGCCCGTCTTCAAATAAACATCACTTATTTGAAAAGTTTTTTATTTCGTCATTTGGAAAGTTTTCAAAAAATATTTATCTCAATTAACGCGTATTTTAGGTGATAAAAGTAAACGTAAAATTGGCCCCATGAAGATACACAAACAGTTGATGAATGTTGACGCGACGAAATACCCGGTTTTCATCGAAGGTAAAACCTGAAAGGGAATAAAAGTCCAATAAAAAATATTCAAATGTGAAATTGACGTGAAATAAAATCGCTAGTGTAAGTACGAAGAGCGAAAGTATTTTCTAAGGGAACGAATGAGCGTTGAAATGGTTGACGGAGTAATTGTAGCTGAATTTTTCGTGTTTTGACGAGACTACGGAAAATTTTTATCGGATATAGTTTCTCGTTTGTAGGTGGTAATTTGAATTATGGCTTTTTTACGGTGTCGTGTTTGGGCATGTTTTTAAATTCGGCGGGAAATTGAATTCTGGATGTTCTGTTGTGGTAGTTTTCATCTAAAAAATTTCATGTAAGTGAAGATTGCCACTGAAGTAATTTAAATTACTTGATTTTTTACTCAAATTTATATCATTTCATGTGATGGTAATTTTGAAGTTGATTTGATTGCCTAATTATCTAATTGAAGAAAAGTAGATGTTGAAATCGTCGTTTATTTTTAAAGCTATCTTAGAGTTAGTCTCGTCTCGGAATTTGTCACGTGTAACAAAAAATGACACGAGTCGTTTGTTCGTTTCGCCTCGAGTATCTTGTTGATCTCTATGGAATGTTTGAATTTTTCCAAATTTTAATTCAAAACGACATACTCGGCTGAAATTTTGGCGTACAATTTTCACCGTTTGTTTACTCCGCGCGTAAAAACCATGGTAGCTATTTGTTTTTCGCATTTAAACGAACAGATAAAGACATGTTTTGAATCGTACAGAGAGGAAAATTAAATTGAAATTTTTACCTCGGAATTTCGCGAGCAATTTGAGGTATTTTACGTGTGCGCGTGTTTCGTCGTGAATACATGAACGAAACCGAGTAAAGAGAAAAATTTGTGGAAAATTCGAGTCATTTTTAATCGAGTTAACGAAACGAGTGGTTAATGGTGGAGCTCAATTTACAAAATGGAAATTCGTCTGGTCTCGTTTTGCAGAGTAATTAATTGCTTGAGCCCCTTATATGAGTGAATATTAAAAATGAGTGTCTGGCGATTCGCTTAGTGCATCTTACATAATCGTGATAAAGTTGCAGATGATGTGAAGGTTAAGCGATGATAGCTGCGACGTAGTGTGAACGTATTCATCATCGGTGAAATTCCACTCGTGGATGAAAATAGCCATCGAGTGTACGTGCTCGTTGAATCGAATATGGAAGTTGGCTGAAGGGTGGTGACGAATATCGCGCTTCGTGACGCAAGGAGGTAGCGAAGGAAAAAAGGAAAGAAATTCGAACGTGCTAAAAGCCGGTAAGTTTCGCCTTTTGTACGTTTCACAAGTAGCATGCCTCTTCTGGACGACTGTTTTAAGTATCGTAAATCTGAGATAAAGAAAATACTCTGTGGAGACGAAAACATGTACGATACTTTTCATCGCCCTTGTAATCTTGGTAACACTGTTTATGAGAGTGGAATGCAGCGGTGAGTTTTTACATGTCGAATGTGTTTTGCAACCAATAGGAATTTTCAGTTCATTTTTCAATTTTTTGCAAATATCTAAAAATTTTGAGTCAACTTTGAGGAATTTTTAAAATTTTTGTTTGTTCTATTATGAGGAAACTGGTCAAAAAATTATTTTTGAAATAGCTGTCTTGAATTTTCCAAAAATATGAATAATTCTGTTTGGAAGGTCGAGAATAGGCGAAAACCAAGTTTTTACGATGCTCAATTTCACAAGGACAGTTTTTTAAGTATTTTGAAAATTTTGGAGTGTGGAATTTGAATTTGGGAGGTTCGAAGCTGGGGGAAACACATTTTATAAAAATTTGAAACATTTTTCAAAACCGGGGCGTTTTTTTGAATACTTGTATTTTATATTTTTAATCGAAATTTTGGTATTTTTGATTTTTGAAAATTTGCCAAAAATCAAAAAATGGACCTGAGCAGCTAGAATTCTGGTCTCAAGGGTTTTTCAACATGCTCTTTTCAAAAATTGAACTCCTTCTCAAATTTAAGCCACCTGAGGAGGTTACTTTGTAAGAGAATTCAATTGAACGAGAACAAGAACCCAGAATCGATAAATAAATCGAAGGAATGCTTCTCGTAACTCACGAAAAAAATCTTGTAATATTCAAATAAGGTTATTACTCGATTTCCACAATTCTGTTCTTCAAGACGCTTTTCTTATTTTTCTCCGAAATACTCGTACTGGAGTTGTACACGTACACGCACACCCCCACTGAGTACACTCGCATATGTAAAAATCAAACAACGAAGCATGCAAGATACCACGTATCCATTCTGGAATCACTTCAAGCTTGCGCAAACGCTGACTCATTGGTAGAGCGCCGACGGAAAAACCCTCCATGCGAATATCGTGTTTTTAATCGTCAGTCTTCACTTCGGTCTTTTACGAGTCGGAAGGAGCGCTACAAAGGGTATTTTTAACGTGCCCGTTCACGTAGTATTTTCTCGCCCGAGATTTTTTTCCGATTAAACCGGTGCAATTTACTGGGTTCGGCGAACGCCATGATACGGTGTGGTGTATTTAACCGTTTATTTTATCTGGGTGATTTTCGCGTATCGTGATTTTTATTTCGCCTTTGATAAATGATTGTTAAAACTGTGAGGTGATTTTGAGTTTTTTTTGTGGATTTTCTTCAATTCGTCATGATCACTTGGGAGTTTACCCGGATCGTTGGAATAGCTTTGTTTATGGTGCAGATCGATTTAGGTGAGTTATTTTTCATCGCTGAGAAAGGGTTATGAATTTTCGTGTCGAAAAAGTCTCGATGTAGTGAATTGAGTGAAATAATCAGGGTCGATGGTGGCTTTGGCCCGAAATAATTTAACCGATGTATGAATATGTATAAAGTTGGGAAATTTCACAAGACCTCTTGTTTCACAAAACAGAAAATTTTATAACCCGCAGACATGGCTGGAAATAATTAAATTTAATACGAATTTTCGGTACGACGATTCGACGGTATAATTTCAACGGTTTGTTTTTTTTATCGGAGAGAGAGAAAACGAGGAGTGTTTTTGTATGTGTGTATACGATAATGAAAAAGCTTCAAAGGATTAATCGCACACGGTTGTACAATGTAGTAATCTCGCAGCTTTTATAGCACCTCAATAACGAATACAGTGCACTTGATGAAATAGTCCATTAAAAGGTACCATCGCGTATGGAGTCGGTATTAAGAAAAATACCACTACGGTGTGATCTTATTTCAAGTAAATGGTCGAGTAATGAGAAAAAAATACGTACAAAGGAGAAAAAAGCTATATTAGAAGTGTTAATGATAATAGCTCGATAAGCCCGTGAAGTACGTGTATGGTGTTCGTGCATGTAGGAGAAAAAAAGCTGAAAAAAGTTTCACGAAACATGTGATTACTCGGTGATACGATTTAAGCTTACGTGGATAATACACGAGACGAGTATCGTTAAAAAGCTCTAGGCTTTGATATGTCTTTCGTTGTGCCGTTTGTAATGCTTGGCTTTTATACCGGGTGATAAAAAATTTATCGAGGTAATCTGTAGGCTCGGGTGTATTGGTCAAGAGTTACGTGATAGAAACATGTTACCGATATATTGGTAAATGAAAGACGTACATGTGAGAATATTTAGTTGTAAAATGCCAACTATATCGAGCATGTGAGATCGGTAATTCGAGAAAGTCTCCTTGAAAGTAAATTTTCGCACTGACAGATGTAAAAGAGTAATTTGCGATGAAGGTATTTTTTTCCCTTTTTTTTACATTGTATTTATGTCGTTTTATCATGACAAAAAAGAAGCGAGTCAACTTCGCAATATTTTTTGATAATGTTAAAAAACGGAATTTTCCTAGTCTCTCGAAGTGTAAATGTAATTAAGGTTTTAAATTAACCTTTTTTCTTGTTACTTGTCAAAAAAAAAAGAAACATCCCACGAAATTTTCAAATCTATGACAGGAGCTCCTTGAATAATTAAACCACTCAAATTATATCGCATGTGTGGCATATAAGTTGCATATACGCGGTGTCAAGGTGTAAAACATCTAAACTGCCTTAATCGATGACTACGCAATTTCATCCAATTCACTTAATTCAGGTCGAATTTGCTGAGATAAGAGCGCCTTAAACATCGCTAATTACTGAAATAATGCCACATGTGTGGCATTTAAGTTGCATATATGTGATTTTAAGGTGCAAAAAATCTTCAAGGGTGCCTTAATCGATGACTATACAATTTCAGTGCATTCGATTCAGCCAGGAATTCGGTACTGAGCTTGAAAAGTGAGAAGAAATACTTCATGGAGGTTAATGCTATTTTACTGCTGATTTTTTGTGAAACTTGGCCCGAAAGTCAGATTTTTGCTTGTACCTTCGCAAGAATTGAGTTGATCAGAGCAAACCATAATTTCAACGAAAGAACTCGAAGAATCTGTTAAAACGGAAGCGAAGTTAATTCAGTAAAAATAACTGGCATGTCAATAGCAAAATTGATTTGTTCGAGAATCGATTGCGCCTTTGTCGATAAAAGACATCTTTACGACATCTCTGTACGTTTACAAAAGCATGTACTGTATTTAATTTGACTGTACTTAAATTATCCATAGCTTTCTACTAGTATTTGGTTAATTGGGAAGGTGTCTCAGCTCAAAATTGAAGCCCCTAAAATTAATGGAGAGCTTTTTTGCTGTAGGTTTCATATACTAAAATAAAACGCGATGTTTCATTTTTAGCTCGATAATGAATTAATTTTGTAGAAAACCCAGTTTGATGAAAAATAGAAGTCTTAGATTCTCTCTGCAAAATGAGCGAAGAAGAATTAAATCGGTTTGATTGTTTTCGAGTGATGATTTTTTCAAAATGAATTTTTTCAGGGTATGTAACAGGCAGAGAAAGTAGTTAAAATAGTAATGATTCTAAAAATGGGCAGTGGAAATAGTGAAAATTGTAGTGATTTTAAAATGGGAGGTAAAAGTAGTGAAAATAGTAGAGATTTAAAAATGGGAAGTGAAAGTAGTGAAAATAGTAGTGATTTTAAAATTGGCAGTAAAGGTAGTAAAAACAGTGGTGATTTTATAATGGGCAGTGGAAATAGTGAAAATTGTAGTGATTTTAAAATGGGATGTGAAAGTAGTGAACATGGTAGTGATTTTAAATTTGACAGTGAAAGTAGTGAAAAACAGTAGTAATTTTGAAATGGACAGTGAAAGTAATGAAAATAGTGGTAATGTAAAAAATGTAAAATATGTAGCAGTGAATTTGGGCAAAATTTCAAGAGAAAGTAGCGTAATATTTTTTTTTTAATTTCTAAAAAATTGTTCATTTTTGGCTTAAAAAAAAAACTGGTAATTTTTTTACAAATTGGCAGCATTGTCAAAATATGTGACGTCAGTTTAATCTTGCGACCAAGACGGCCTGGAGTTTGAGCCTGTTGTGGCGTTGTATCTTTTTGTTGTGTTTTTATCTCAAACGTTAGATTGAGTGAGTTGCGTCGTTTTCATTGATTCATCCTTTGATTGTATTTCATCATTTTTAGAAACAATGAAATTGTTTTTTTGGCAAAATCGACCTCGTAAAGGTTACGCTTTCCCTTTTCCAGGGCTACATCGAGTAGTATTCTATTTTACGGAAGGCACGTTGCATATATTTGAAAACACATCGCGTATACCATCGTCGAATCGTCCCATATGAAACTTTGTAATTTCACTTCCATCTCGAGAATAACTCGAAGAAGCGGAATTACGCGGTTGCATCGCGAGCTTTTTTTCGGCGGTTTCCCAAAAGTACCAAAGACATGTTTCGCCGGTACATTGAACGTTTCCGTGGGGTGAATATGGGTGTGTAAACCCCGCACTCGAAGAAATACCCGAAAACCTGCTGACTCGACACGAATGCGACGAAGTTATAATATCAAGGCACGCTTCTCGAAGCTAGGTTACTCGTTGTGAATACGATAAATTTCATGTAAACCGCGAACTTTTCACGGTGGTTTTTGTTCATCGAAAGTCGTAGTTGTGAACAATACACGAACGTTGTCCTGTTTTTTATCTCGACGCGATTACAAGTAATGCGACAAGGATGCCTGAACCCGTCGGGTAATATGCACGAATCGACATTCCATTGGGAAAACAGGATAAGGGAGCCAGATGAAGTGGGAATTAATTATTAAGTGGCAAATTTTTGGTATTCGTTGCGCCAGCAAGTGCGAACGATTCAAGGATGAATAACCTTCCGAGAATGTATACTCGATTAATTGGATATTTATTAAGCGATTCGTCGAGGGTTTACATAGATTAAATTTTAAAACAAGCGTCTTGTCGGAAGCACTAGCGAAAGTTTTGGCTGTTTGAAGACTTGGAGAAAAAGCGTACGGCGTTGTGTATTCAACAATGCGGAAACTTTTTCTTTACGCGTATCTCGAAATTGTGCATGTTCGATGCTTGTATCGTGTGTGAGTCGATTATTGTATTAAGAAGCTTTATATACGAATAGCACTTTATAGGCGGATGTGTATTGTTTAATACGGAATGCTACATGGCGTCGAATTTTAATTAATATTAAGCATTTATAACTAACGGATTAACTTTATGGTATTAAATGCGAAGGATTTAAGCGGCGTAAAAATTTCCCTCTCTAATGAATCCTTCTGCGTGTTGTACGAAAAGGGTTCCGTATTCGATGTAAAGATACGGCTATTTAAATCGCAGCCCGAATAACTTCCTGTGGCATTGGCCAAGCAGATGTAATCGCGGAGGGTATTATGATCATCTTTCGTGTGTATTTCATTATGCCTTTCCACTTTCGGATGGAATATTTAAGAACATGTTCATAGATTTTGTGATTTCGGCTGTTATGCGTATGAAAGTATTTATGGCTGGTGTTGGTGTCCAACTGACGACGTCAGATTGCCCCGTTTCGCATTCTTCCAAATTCATGGAGGATCAAAATACGAAATTACGTGCTAATTTTTACCACTTTTCCATTCCTCGATATCCATATTGTATTAATTTTGAAATTTCTAAAAGTGAAAAATTCATTAAGAAATGTGATACCATGTAAATACGAAATTTGCCGTAGCAATGGTTGTGAATATCAAATCACGAACTAAAAACCATGAAAAAACGCAAAAATTCATGCAAAAATAACTAAATATTGAGCGAGTTGTCCTAACTATTCCGATCAATAAAATATCTTCAGAACGATAATAGCAAGATGTAAACAAATCGCCGCCATTTTGTGCGTGTATCTTTTGTAAACACGTGGTGCCTCCGTAATATGACAATACATCACTATGTTGAAATTAAAACATCAAAATATCGATTTATTGATATCGACATTGAAAAATTGAAATCGAGGTATCGAAATTGAAGCTTGGAATTGAAAATACCGAGACTTGAAACAAAATCGTGACGCCCAAATTTTATCGATATTGAAATATATATTGAATTCGAAAAAGCCAAGTTGAGATATTGAAGTCGAAAAGTTGAAATATTCAAATGAAAAGTGGAAATCGAAGTATTGCTATTGAAATTACACAGTCAAAACGCATAAATCAAAATATCGAAATCGATATTTCAAAGTCGAATCATTGAAATGGAAAAATCAAGTGGAAATATTTATTGAGATGATAATCGATATATCGCAATCTCAAAATCGATTTTAGTATCAAAGTCCAAATATCATAATCTATATTTCAAAGTCGAACCATTGAAATCGAAATAATCTAGTTGGAATATTTATTGAAAAAAAAATCGATATATCGTCATCTTTAAATCGATTTTAGTATCAAAGTCGATGTTGCAAAGTCGAATCATCGAAATCGAAATAATCAAGTCGAAATATCGTAATCTCAATATCGATTTTCGTATCGAAATGAAAATATCGAAATCGATATTTCAAAGTCGAATCATCGAAATCGAAATATTTATTGAAATGACAATTTAAATATAAAAAATCTATAAATATCAATGCATCGAAATTAATTTATCAAAGAATAATCGATATATCGAAACCAATGAATTTATCTATACTGTCACCTAATTCTACTGACCCCTCCTCTTCTCCTCTATTTCCCTGTTCTCCATCGCCTGCAAAAATGTTCCAGAAGAATTCATGAAATTACCACGAAGATATTAAAAACGCGCGAAAAACGTGTTATACCTTCACGTATATTTTCTCTTTTCTCGTATTTCCAAATTAATTTATCGCTTTTTTCGGTGTAAGTAATACACGAATGAAGAAAGATACGTGAAAATAAAAGAGAAATAAGCGCACGATGCGTATTAGCGTGTTGTTTATCGTATACGTTTCAATAACTGAAAAGGTTACCGAGAAAAGTAATGAAAAGCAGAACACTACGTCATCCTCTTCGGTTTTTTTTTTTTTCCAGTGAAATGCTACCGCAGAGTAGCGTGACTTAAAGACGTTTTCGTTATTCACCTGTACTCACAGGAAATGTTCATTACGCGGGTTCACCCTTTATTTATGATTTAGCGTGGTAATCGTTGTAATAAACGTTTCTTAATAGTTTCTTTAGTAACGTGGAATTAACGTATTGAATATAGTGTGTAACTTCGGGATTATACGTGTCGTGAGTTGTAGTACACAAAATATAAGGATAAGTCATCCAACATTGCTTTAATTTATTAGCATTTCTAATTGAGAAAAAAAATTACCTCGAAATCATTGTCCAAAAATTACGTATAATCGAACGATACTTCGTGATGAGTGATCCTGGAAGCTCGCACGATGTAATCGTCCTTCGTAGTAACATTTTCAAGTTCTAAATACGTCTTCGTATTACCATAAAACGGAAGGAATAAACTTTTTGTGGATTTTCAAATAATAGGTTTTCCAAAACACGAAAAACGATAATGATGGATATCAAAGTTACCATTTCCGCGAAATGAATTTCCTCTTTGGTTCGTCGAAACACGGTAATTTTTCAATTTATTTTTCCGTCTTCGAAAAACGAAAGAATTCAACTTGGGTAGGACGACCGAAAACGAAATTAAAAATTTTTGTTTTAAAATACAAGTTTGCTTTGAAACTTCACGGTGAAGTTTTTCGCGTGTATTTTTAAGTAACGGAAAAAAATGAATATTTGACCTAGAATATGAGAACGTTTTATAAACGAATCTCAGGAGAATGGCGCTTTCGTGGACGAGTTTTGCTGAATTTTTGAAGATTTTTTCCGGTATTTTTGACAAGTTTAAGGTTCCAAGGAGGAATACGACCTTATGATCTTTTTCGCTGAGAGGAAAGACTGAAATGCGAATTTGAAGAAAATAAGCATAAAACACGTAATGCTTCAAGTCTTCGGAGAGTTTAATTTCGCATTTTTGATACTATATCGATGTGACGAGAGGGAGGGGTGTCTTGTTACAAGAATTCGAGTATTTCGTCGTAACCTCATTATTCGAAATTCGAGTGATAGGTGGGTGAGATGACGGATATTTCCTTCTGGACAATTTTTCATCTTGGGAGCTTCAATAAAAACGGTCCACCTGAACATCTCAAAGGAATTTTTTTTACTTTAAAAATTCATGAAGAACTTGTAAACGTTCGTGAGAGAAATAATTATTTGATGTTTACGAACAAAAATTCTAAAAAAAAAATGAAAAAGCACCAAATATTTTTTGTAAACTTTCTTTCAAAATATTTTTCATCTTTTCATTTTGTAGGTAATCTTACAAACGAAGGTCAATTTTTTATCATATTAATAATTCCCTTTGAAAATAATTTTTAAAAATTAAAATAGTTTTGCTGAAAATTCAAATGCGAGTTTTCTTTTTGAGCAAAAAAAACACGAAAATGTAACTGAATATTATTAAAAAAAAATAAAAATACTGAAAGCCGGAAGTTTATAATTTTTATTTTCTTTGACCTTGAAGATGTAACGAAAAATATTGTAAATTCTTGAGAAAAATAATTCATCATTGAAGGTGAGTTTTTTTAAGTTGTCTTTTCCTCTTTGTTTTTTTTTTTTGGTCATCTCTGCTGATAAATAATGAAAACATAGTAAATGGCACAAAATGTAGTCTAATTTTAAAAAAAATGGTGAAAATGAAAGAAAAATTACTTGAGATGGTTTCCTCAATATTTTATGAAATTTGATCAATTTTTAATATTAATGGAATAGGATTATGAATTTTTTAATTTTAAAAATACTTAATAGCTTTTAACAGCTTAAAATGGTTTTAAAATTCATTTGAAAAAAATTAATTAAAAATAACTTTAATAAGTTTTTTAAGTACGTATAAATTTATTATTGTGATCAGATGAGTTAACCTGAGGTAAAAATTGTTCAGACAAAAAGTATAGGAAATTGAGATCAGTAATTTTTGGGATTTGAATTTTTTCCTAATGTCTGCGAATCTTCGGGTATCACGTGAGATCTTATTTTGTAGGGCTCAAAATCCCCTTCCTCCTCTTTGAAAACCATTTTAATACAGCTTCGAGAAAACTATCGTTGGTTTTTCGTCATTCTCGAGATGGTTAATTTTTCTCTCATTTTTGCCAATTTTTTTTTGAATTTTGCCTGCGCTATGAGGCGAGAGAAAAACGCTAAAATTTCACATCAGAGTTTGTCGCCACTTTCGAAAAGAACGTTGCGATGGAAAATAGGAAAAAAAAAGTACAAACTCGATTATCTCTCGTCACACTTACAAACTGCGCTAAAAGCGTCTATTATTATTAAGATTAGAAACAATTTTCAATTTTGCTAAAATCTGTTAAGCCGCGTTTTCGGCTTGAAATTCGCACGTAGACGTAAAGACGACGCGTAAATCGACGACGCCGAGGAAACTTTTAATAAGCGAACATCTTCGCAGTAAAACGGTTGACAACGTGTGATAAACTACACGTCGTCGTCGACCGAAACAGATACGCTGCGATGAGCACGTTAAAAACATCTCCGAAAAGTGTCGGATAAATGATACCGCACATACTGGCAAATTGTTCGATTTCTTTGAACTCGATGACGTTATGAAAAAGCATATTTTACACGAGTAGCGCGATTAAGATTACAATTTCATCTGATTCATGTTCCACTTAGTCTTTATCTTTCGGCGATTTTGCGTGTTTCATTTTGAGTTTTTTTTCCCCCGATAAACCGAGCCTTTGTGCGAAGGTGTTATAATTTCAAAAAATTCTCTTCATGGTAATGACGAGTTGCCTAACGAGTTTCTAGTCAAGAGTCGCTTTATGCGAAACAAACCTTTCGATATTCGCCGCAAATTACCGGGTCGATGCCTTTGTACTCGAGAACGTATATGCAATTTTACCCACATCCGCGTGCGATAAATTGCATGCTGCTGTTCGTTTCCGACAGAATACCGAGCGTTTTTCGGTCAATTGGCATTTTACGAGTTTGCGATACGCGAATGTTGCATTATTCCGTGGCAATCATACCGTACCGATTGTGTAACCTCTTCGTGAAATGGAAAGAAAACAGAGGTTCTAGATAAGGGATAAAAATGTTTAGAAAACGGATAAAGTACGTAGCTATGTACATTTTCCTGGGATAACTAGGTGAAGCGGTGAATCAGCCTTGAAAAGGTTAACCGGTGAATTTTTTGGTGAAAGGGAGATGGAGAAATGCAGAAAAAATACATCTTGTGGTTCGAAAATAGCTAGAAATGTGAGAAAGAAGAATTTTTGAAGTGATCTTGTGATGGATGTTTGTATTGTGGTATGAAATTTCAAAAATAAAAGAGCTCGAGCCTTTCTTCGATAATTCTGGTAGTTTTTGTAGATACATTTTGAACCCTGTTTTTAGGATTTCCAAAGCAATCTCCCAATGTGAAAAAATTATCTTGAAATTTTTCTCGCAACACGAATCTTTGAATTAGCTCACTCGATGATGAGTTGATTGGCAATGAATCAAAGTTGTGAAAAATCATCAATTTTTTTCTATTTTTAGAAATAACGGCATCAATATCAAAATTGACTTATTTATATCACGATATCGAATTCGAGACATTGAAAAATCAAATTCGAAACATCGACGTTGAAAAGTCGAAATATCGAATTCAAAGCACGTTTTTAAACGTTGAAATCGAAACTTCGATGTTGTATCATCAAAATCGAACCAACAGAATTAAAATTCTGGAATTCGATGTATCAAATATGGAAATGGAAACTTGAACTTCGAAGTGTTAAAGTTGAATCGTCGATGTTAAAATATCGAAATCGAGTTAACGCCGAGAAAATATCGAATTTGGTGCATGAAAATATTGAAGACAATACATCGATACGAGGTGGATATCAGATTCGAGAAATCGCGATACGATGTATCAAAATGTTGGAATCGAAACATCGATGTTGAAATATCGAAATCGAATTTAATAAATCTTGTTATCGAGTTCGTTGTATGAAAATATCAAATCGAAATTTCGACCTCGAAATGTTGAAATTTATGAATTGACGTTGAAATATCGAAATCGAATTTAATAAATATCGAACTGAAGGTAAGTATTGAAATATTACTCGTGAAATTATCGAAATCGACATTGAAATTAAAATAAAGGTGGTTTGCTCGATGTCTGAAGTTTTGAATTCAGCAAAGTACGTTGAATGGAAATGTTTCGAACTCGTAAAGTAAATTCTATTAGATTTTTTTTTCTCCAAAATGAGTTCAAATGTCAATAGTATAAACAGTAGAAGAAGGCTCGAAGATTTTTGGTACATAGCAGTGATCCTGAAAGGAAAAATAAAATTCAATTCGATCTACTTTTTTGGGGGGGGTCCTCGCTTCAGTTCTTTTACTTTTTGCTGGAATAAAAGAAAATATAACTATTTTATACCATTTTCAGGGACGTTTTCCAAATTAAGACAGAAGCATTTGTTTTTGTTGAATTTTCACGCAAGTATCATTACATAAATGCCTTTCTTAGATTGGGGGGGGGGGTATGTTCTATGATAACTATTAGCCGAACGATACAGGTGTTATTTTTTCTCCGGATCCTACTTGAGATCTCACTTCGGAAAAAGACTTTGTTGTAGAGGTGAATTGAAAAATCACTTATTAAAATCTGGTGTAAATTTCCGACCGAAATTTGAAAACGCTTTTCACGCGTTATTCGCGCGTTGATTTCCATATTGCGGTCACCGTTTCGCGTTATTTTGAAAATCGCGTTAATATTTAAAAATTTCAAACTTCAAAAGTACCTAGCTCCTATGAAAAGTTTCGCTATAGTATTTATTAGAAGAGGCGACGCGGCCATTGGGAGCGGTGTAAAGGCGAACGTATATAGTATCAGGATCGGGGCCTTTTATGAATAACGAAACGGATGTAAAAAGTCCAGCTGCCTTTATTAATTCCTTTTTACGGTGCTCTCTCTTAACCGCTTGCCCTGCCTGTGTTGCCTCTCTCTATGGCCATAATTAAAACATTAAACGAGGGAGCTGTACGCGTATATAGATCCCTTGTTAGCGAACCAGGTTGCTCTGTTTTCGGCCTTGTTTCCAGTATACGTTATATTCACTCGAGCGTCGTCTTTTGTTGTCTGCCAGGCGCCTATAAAATCATGGTTGGCGTGAATATAGCGTATGAAAATGTACGAGATTTTGTTTTTTTGTTTTTCGAAATTTTTTTCTGCTTTTTTTTTTGGTTATATCGTCTAATAATATCGTGAAACGTGGTCGGAGTTAGTAGTCGAGTCGTGTACATGTCTCGTATTTCTTTGTATTAGCTGTGTTTTCTTTTTTGCACAATTATGAAAATTGTTTTCTCGAACACGCGCCAATATTATGGAAAAAATTTTCAAATAACGTGTTTTCGATGAAATTTTCACGAAGGGTTTTTTCATAGGCAATAGTTTCCGAATAAATCAGTTTTTCGTTGATTTATATGGTTTTATTTTCACGTATTCGTCGGCTGGCTCGGTGCTGAAAAGTTTCAAGGGTGCTTCAACTGACCGCGTTATTTTTTTAGTTGCTGTCTAGTTCGGAAAATATTTTTTTATATCGAATTCGTCTGTTATTTTTTTGCTATTTCGAAATTAATTTTTACTCCGTTCTCGAGTTTCGGATTTATTGTCATTTCGATGGTCGTCGCTGTATGAATTTCGAGCGTGTGTCGTTTTTCCAATGTCGCGTCGTGAAGTTATTTATGAAATTTTTTCGAATAAGTAAAGGTCATAGGAATTTTGAACGTAGTTGTGTCTGAAAAGATTGCGAATGGAATTTAATTTATAACGAATTTTTCATTTTTAAAGTATTTTGAATTATTTTCTTACGTTGATAGGTAATATATCGGGGGGGGGAGAGGGTTCAGAGTCTATAGTGAAAGAAATGAAACATAAGAAAGTTAATGTATGAATTAATAATGATTTTCATGCTTTCCTTGAAAATAAGGTGAAGTTTACTCGTGTTTTTCACTCAATATGTTGGAAATTTTATAAGGAACATTTTTAGTTGTTATTTATTTTTTCGTTAACCTAAGTTTCTTCTTGGAAATTCACGTTACAAAACGTTGCCTACCTGTAAATCAAAAAGGCCGCCATTTTGTATGAGCCCTCTACTTATTTTTCTTTAAATTTCACTGTAGTACGTTCCTTGGGATTTTTTCTTTAAAAAAAAAAAAAAAAAAAAAAACATGCCTCGTCAAGTTGACAAGAAGTACAAATCTTTCTATGTACACCACCACCCTCTCTCCCATCACCCGTCTAATTATAAGATATCGAGATTTGGGTGATTTTAATAACAAAAATAGCAAATTTCTTTGCAAAAAAGAGGTTAAACGAAAAAATGCTTCGAATAAAAATTGATGGTGATATTTCAAGCTACATTTTTTGTTCGAAGAATTTTTCAAAGAGATGATTAGCTGAAGAGCTGTGACATAATTTTAAAGGTTATGAATGAGTCATTGAATAAAATGGACCTTAAAATACCGCACTCGAGCTAAATTCTTTTCAAACGCGTCCTAGATTACAAATCAATTGTAAAATTGCTTCCTTTATTCATATCGAGAGGACTTGTTTTTTTGCCCAGTGCGACTGTATAAATAAGTTGTAACTTTTACAGCTCCTTTTTTTTATGGTTTTCTTTATTATTCTATATACTGAAATTATGACGTGATTTTTGTGTCCTTTATATCTGTGAATTTATCGAACCGAAGTTATGGCGTAAAGTTTCATTGAAAGCTGCTAACAAGTTGTGGAGGGTTTATTCGGGAAGCTCGGAAAGCTCGATGAAAAGGTGAGAGAAGTTTATTTGAAGGTTTCGACCAATTAAGTAGGCGTGTTTATTGGAGAATTTTTTAGCTACAGTGACGTCACGGTAGCTTTTCCAGTACTCTCGATGGGTTTTGATTTTTTTGAAGTCATTGGAAGGTAATATTGCCTTGAAATTGTGTGTCTTTGATGGGAAATAAATGACGAAAAAGAAAAATAAAGTGAAATATTCGATTTTTTCATTGTTCGCTCAATGGTTCTAAAAATAGTGATAGTCATTTAAAATCCTCCGACTACTTCGTTACATCTACGCTGCGACTTTTTTTTTTTGTTATAATCTTTGATAATTTTCGCGTCGTCTTAATTTCAACCCAATTAAGATGGATGTTTTGAAAAACCGTGTAACCGTGAAGTTTGAATTTTTAATCAAATGTTAAATATTGTAAACGTGAATTTTAAAAGGTTTCATCGGAGGCTGCGTTTATGGCAGAAATCACACCGCGTGAAGTGATTTCGAGGGGGATATTGAAAAGATTTTTTACGGTTTCAATACGGCGGCGTGTACCACGTAATGCGAAGGAATCACGGTTGCGTATCGTTCAAGGTCGACTATTTTGCGAAAATTATCGTAGCAGGGTTAAGCGACGAGCTTTAAGAAAACGTTATCGTGAATATCAACGGCGATCACAAAACGGGGGGTGTTTTAATCAGATAGTTTATACGCACGCTATATGAGGGGTTGCTCGGATAGGCTTTCTTCAGATATAAGGCCCGGGAAAGGCCCATAACGGCTAACGCGTACATCCGACGACGTATAATTACAACCGATGAAGGTACACGGAGCTTCGAGGATTAAATTAAGCATAAGCGTGTAGCGTGTACGCGGACGACGTAATTAATTTAGCTGTGTGTGTGTGGTCACCTCGAGAGCTAACTTTTTGAATTAACTTTTCTTATCTAATAATGAACATGGGTTTACCTTTGGTTTTGCGCGTATTTAATTAGTACATGCGTGCTTTGGAGTCGAGTTGATTTTTTTAACGCGACGTTGCGAAAATATTCAATTTTTGGTATCGCAAGAAGAGCTTTGAGGGGAGCGAGAATACAAGATTTCGATTGACGACAGAGCACGTCGAAGAAATTGAATAAAACGGCGTTGTACTTATCGTTGGAGATTCACGAGTGGCCGAGGAGGGTAGCGGGGGAAAGGCAATTTACTGTATCGATTTCGGAATTATCGAACATCGCGTTAAAACTTGACCTTTTTCGAAACTGAGATTTTTTTCGTTTTTTTACAACTCGCCCCCCCCCCTCTTGCGTATTTTGACCCGGTGCCAATATTTTCTAGTATATCTTGCGTACGGGAACGATGCGGGTATAGCTTTAAAGGGTTTTCGAGTCGGTATTCGAGAGATTGAATTTGAGTATGGAGTAGTAGAGGGGGTCATTGGTGAAATAAACCGAGTAGGTTGTTGTTTTTAATAAATACGTCGAGGTTTTTCGAGAAACATTTCGGGAGATGGCTTTTAAAAGTAATTTTATTCAAAATGTCAGTTTGATGTGACATTATGATGTATTCGGAAAGCGTGTAGTATACGCGTCGCCGACTACGAGCTTTTCGTTTAAATTGAAGAAGGCGATGGTAAAGAAGCAGGTATGACGGAGCTCTAATAAACTTCGTATTTGTTAAGTTTTTTCTCCTTTTTGTATCGAAGCACCACGATGATGTGATTTAATTACTGAGAGGCGTATTCGGTGGAAAATTAATCCAGCGGTGACGTCTCCTTCGGAGGAATGATGGAGTGAAAGGTCGTTGAACTGACCTTGTGACTTTGCAGATTAGTAATCCATGGAAGCCTCCTTTACAGCCACGAAAATGAACGGGGGCAAAGGTCTGTTACTTTTTTCGGGTATTCTGAGTCGAGCGCGAACATCTGAAAATTTTTTTACATTTTGTAGAAACGATTGAAGGAGAAAAGCGGAATTTGTCGAGGAAGGGAGGGGGGATTGACTATAAAAAATCTAAAAATTTGGCAAATTTGCCCAAAAATTGGTTTTATTGGGTTATTCTGATGTGAAAAGTGTAGAAATATCAAAATTACTCATATATCCCTCCTTTCCCCTTTATCACAGCTCAAATCACTCCTCCTGCGCAGCATTCTGCGAACACGTTACAAACCTGGGCAATTTTTGGAACCCCTACAAGCCTAGAGACGCATTACTCCATCCTTTAGCCTTTTTAATTTACATCATCTAGGTTATAAAAGCGCCTGAGAAATATCATTAATTGGATTTTCCGCCATCAAACTTAAAGCATACATCAAAGTTTGAAATTTTATTTACTTTTTAAAGCCGAATCGTACAGTACGAAAAAGCGAATAAAGTTAAGAGCATGCGAGAAAGTAAACCGAACAAAAACGAAAATAAGCAACAATTTCGCCAGCACTAATAAGTACTCCACTTAATGTCGTTAATCGACAGTTAATTAATTATCTTTTAGAAGCTTACGAGATAGCTTTTGTTTTACATGGTAGCAAGTTTCTACACGAAACGCTCTTTTCTTAAAACAAACAATGGCGAACGTGAAGTGCGATAAATAATAAAAAAGCGTTATTCGATTTTTTCGGTTTTTTAATTACACGTCCAAACATCGACCGTGTTTCGTGTTTGGAGTTTACCGAGAGAATATACGTTGATATTGAAGAATTATAAATTAAGAATTGTGTGGTGTTTACTGTTTATACTTGGCTGCAAGTGTGTGGAGTGTCTCGTTGAAATTTTAATTAAAGGATCGAGTCGCGGGTAATTTTTGGACGAGATTGGAAATTGGAGTGGTTTTTGAAGATAGAAATTAACTGTGAAAGTGATGTCGAACAGGAAATTAGTCAGGTTTTGGGAGTGTAAGCCCCTAGATAGAAGCTACAACCTTGGGAAGACTGAATTTTAGGATTTAATGCCCCTGAGCAGTTCGTGCTCAATGTGCCAATCCAAAGTAAGGACTCGGTTTGAGAGTAATCTATAGGAACAGTTCAGAAATATTATTTGCAAGAATATGAATATTGTTTAATTATTTCTATTCCACTGAATTTTTCATTTTTTTCCAAAAAATTGGAAAAGTACCTCAACTTTGCCACCATATAACTTCTTTGAAAAAAATCTAAGTGAAAAGAGCTTAGTTTAGAATTTAAGAGCGTAATTTTCTCTATTAAAAGCATTGGTCAAGTTTATATTTTGTTGAAAATTTGATGAAGTTTCTCACAAATGAAGTTGGGGCCGTTACTTTTCCGCAATTTAGATGAAAATGTCCTCTTGAAGTTCCCTTAGGCATTCACGTTTGATAGTTTCATCATTCATCGAGCAATTTGACTCCTTGAATGCCACATTTATATACCTGCCATTGTTCCCAAATCCCTTCGAGTCTTTTTTTCAAAACCTGAGCTCCAGTGATCGCCACGTAACCAGAGAAAAACTTGATTGGCGAAGAAAATCTCTTCAACATAAACGAAAAGTCTAGCGAATTTCATTTCTGGACTTAATGACCGTAAATCTTCGTTGCAGGCGAATATTACCGCACCTTTAATTTAAAAACGAACGCTACAAGATAAACTACTCGAAAAGAAAATACTCGTTTCAAAGACCCGAAAAAACAACGCTTCCTAAATGAACAAAATATGCGGAAACGTGTCGCAAAAAATTTCTATCTAGGGAAATGTGTCACTATTTGATGAATGAGTAAATGAAAACTTCTTGGGGACTTTAATTTAGCCATCTTTTTTCCTCGCCGCAAACCCACATCCTTTTTTCATTTTAGTAATCCTTCGGAAAAAAACACCAACGCTGTCGGTAATTAAGCCGCAGGTAAATGGATGATTCAACATTGACGTATGTAAACATTATTCGAACAGGTGCCTGTAAAATTCCCAAACACCTTTTATATTACTAGCAATCGAAACAAAAACATAATATTTATTTAAGGCTTTGTATTATTGAAAAAAATTCAACCTGGTTTTAACCTTCGCGAAAGAACTGCTCCAGTCGACCTCTGGCGACCAATATACGCAAAAAATATAATTTAATCGTCTCGTCTGATAGCAAATATTGACCTTTATTTTTTTCTCGTTTTATCGCAACGTAAAAAAATTTATATTTACTTTATTAAAAAAGTTTCGTTTATTTCATAATACTGCCGATAAATTTAATTTCTCGTTTTAATTAAAAATTCTCTATAAGAATAACTTGTATCGGCTTCAACGTGTAATAAAAAATTCACATTTTTTGCCTCATCACTCAATCGAGAAACTTTCCCACAGGGATATTTCTTCGCTTTTTCACCGATGAAATCTTTCGAAAATTAGAAACATCCAACCGCGATAATTCTCTCGAAGTAGAATTTTTCTAGTACATAAAAGAAATATTAAAGGTGTTAATTGGCGACCATTTACCAAGTCTTAAATCTTACGATGCAGAGCTTCAGCCCGTGCTGGTGGATTTATAACGCGTACGAAAATATTACGGTAATTTGTTTCGCGTTAAAGGATCACCGCGGTTAATTTTTTATTCTAAATCCGCGCTAAATTGTTTGCACTCTGCGAGAATAAGAGGAAAAAAAGGGAAAAAGCGACGTGGTTTCGGATGTCGACATAATAGCTCGTCTTTCGGTAATGAAATTTTAATTTCATTAAAACTTTTTATTTTACCGTGCAATATCCACTTAATAGTTTTTTCAACCTCGATATGCAAGCTCAGGGTTTTACCATGTATCCTTTTCAGTGTTCGGTGCATTGTTCGAGGATTTTAGTTTTTTCGCGAGCTCGAACAAGATACTTTGGCGGAATCTCGAAACAGTGGTTTTTTGTGCAATTGCTAATGAATAATAGACGAAAAGAAACAAAAAACGTAGAAAATGATGTTTCGAATATGTGAAATTGAAAACACCGAGAAACATCTTGAAATCGTATTTAGAGGAAAAAGGTTTTATTATTTTGAACTTCGATAGAAATCGTGAAATTAAGAGCAATTGCAGATAATATAGATATTTATTCCTAACTACACAAAGTAATATTATTTTAATCAATTCATCATAATTAAGTTACTTTCGAATGAAATTAGCAAATCCACATCGATTTTTTATTTTGATTTGCATCGTCCGTCGTAAGCTTTTTCAACTTCTGCAAAATGGAGAAACAACAAAATACAGAAAGAGAACGTTCTACGATAGTTCATCGAAAAATCAACGATTAGTTGTATTTGTTGAAAAACTAGATAGTCGATACTTACGAACGCCACAAACTTTCGAACAATCTACCAACGATTGATTGTCGTAGTTTTTACCATCGGTTCCGCACAAAGGCTGTAAATCTCTTGTAATCGGGCATTTCTTCTCGGTGAAACATTTATATAATTCATCGGACACTTGTCTCCTAAGTCTAGGAGATGAAATTGAAGAGTTATCTGATGATTTGTCTGCTGGTGCAGCGGCAGCATACGCCAACAAAGCCAATAATACAACAGCTATGTGGCAATATATTGAAATGAATTCATTTAATGAGCCAATTACACAGGTCGTTATTTTAAATTTACATAATTATTATTATTATTATATTTACCGTAAACTTTCATGTTGTAAATTTTCACAAATTAACTTGTTTTTGGGAAGACGAAGTAAGCAAATGAAATTTTAATCGGATTTTAAACACAGCAAAAGAAGTATTACGTGGTTGTATTTATTTTTTATACTTGCGCCAAAAAATGAGTAATTAACTGTCTCGATTAAGCAAATCGGTAAATAAGCGATGATAAATGTTTTTACGTTTGTTCGAACTGATAAGCTCTCATTAATTAGGATAATTTGGAGAAAATACATGTAATACGATTCGAATACCCCAAAGTAAAAGATTAAAGGTCAAACTAAAGATGACGTATTTGATAAGATCTCGATTTCTCGATCAAGTTGTTAGATGTTTAAATATGAATAAAGAAATAAATACTTTGTATTCCGATAAATACTTCAGAGTAGTTCAGCTTTTAAAAGTATTTTTTTTACAAACTAATTTTTCTATTGAAATTTTCTAGGAAAAAAATTACAAGAAAGATGGAACCTTTTCTCTTGTGACAATATATAACGCCAAAATTCTAAAAAATTGCCCAAATGACGTAAATAAACGAATAAATATAAGTCACTTGGGATCAGATTCGGATGAGCATTTCGATCCAAAGGTAAAATCTGATTTTGACTGAGAATTTATAGATGTATTGAGAAGCCCCTAGGCTCCCTCACTTCAGGGTTATGACCCTTCATTTGGGCGCATCAAAACTATCAATCATCAGGTTAATTCTAATATTTGACCTCATTGATGGGCAATGGGGCAAAGGAAGGCAAAGTTGAAAAGTTTTTAAAATTTAGTATAACAGTAGCTATTTTTTTTTAAAAAAGGCCTTGAAAAATCACTACCTCTTTCTTTTCAAAAACTTCTCAACTTCACTACCCTTGCCCTCTGCTTCATCTATAAAGTTAAATTTCAAATTAGAAAAAATCAAACTAAAATTATAACTAAATGAACGCATTATATGCTTATTCAAATAAATGTATATGACGTCATATATTTTATCAGTGCTACCAATTCATAAATAATTGCTAGTCATTTATCAAAAGTGAAAAAATCATTACCTTTCTCATTACTTTCGCTATACATATATGCCCCTTCAAAATACTGGAAGTAGGCAAATACTTCGACATAAATGCATTATTTTAGCTGCAGGAGAACCATTAGGCTCTTTGGAATCGCCTTCGAAAATGAAATTATGCAATTTATCACTCATACATGTTATTATCTCGAGAAAATTCCTTTAAAGGTGAGATACTGTGATGATTACATGTTTTTAAGTTGAAATTACCGAAATGACCATCACGAAAGTATTGTTATTTAAATGATACGTTCCTCGTGTTATATTTCTAAACGAGGTCAGTCGGTGTATTTTGAAAATACACGAGAAAAAATACCCTTAAAAAAACGAATAACGACGTGTGTATATAAAAAAACGAATTTCGTACGAGGAGAAAATTAGCGGTAATAAAATCACCAAATGTATTTTTCCAACCGATGTAGTCATCTCTGAAATACCATCGACTGTGGTTGCTTTTTCTTCGCCGGGGAATTCGTCGTCGACCGAAATATTTTCGTGTTTTTTTTCCCCCTCGCAAAATATTCGCATATTTTGAGAAATAATTGTTAAACGTTTTCCTCGTTTAATGCGATTTAGTCTACGACGAATTATCGCGCGAGTTACACGTAGTTATTTTTACCGGAGTCGTCGTACCTCTGAAGAGGAAAAAATGGAATACCGAGGATGCGGAGATGAAATAAATTCCGCATCGTTGAATCTAGCAGGTACATGAAAGAGACGTTGAAAAGCGCAATAGCGCTATTTTTTTCGAAGAGAGAAAAAACGCAATCCACTCGTCCCGGGAGTTAACACTAAAGTATTTAATTTTAAGCGATCTTTAGTCTTAAAAAATTACGAAGTTGAAAACAGATTTCAAGTATCTCTTGAGATAATTTTCCGCGATTTAAGCACGAAAAGATTTGAGGGATTTTTGTAACGGCGCTGCCTATCTGTTTCTCTTGCTCATCGAACGTCTGGAGGGAGTTGTTTGAGAAAAATCAAACAATTTTAGAATTTCCACTCGTTCGATGCGAAATGTCGAGAAGACTTTTTTCCTTTTCAAAAGCGAAGTTATTTTACAGTGAATCACGAACGTGAACGCGGCGGGGATTTTTTGCTTTTTTGCATCGTGACGGACGACTGAAGAAATACACGTACACGGAAGAGGTTTCAAGATATACTAGCTGAAAGGGTCGTTTGAATTTTCATTTGACAAGTGTACAACAACGTCGAAGGGATTAGGAACCTATGGAAATTTTTGCAAATTGACTTGTTTTTTTAAGAGGTTTCTCGGTGGTCGTGGCAGCAAAAGGAGAGCAGAAAATACCGATGCTTAAATAGTTGTTATAGCGGTGTTAACGCGTGTTGTTTTTGGGTACGCTGGCCCGACGCTGAACACAATTACAGTTTTGGAATAGTGCCTAAATCAATTTCGACGAAATTCCGTTGACCCCTCGGTGCTCCGTGGTTCGCAAATGTGTCAGGAAGTCTTTTCACATAAGGCCGACGTTTCGCTAAGTAAACATAAAACGCTTTTTTGCGCTTTTTTAATCTCGAAACTTGGATCCACTTCAATATTTGATTTGTTCGGGGGGTCCACCGGCGAGATATAAGAAGTCCATTTGCTTTATTAAGTCGTCCAATCGTATCGAGAGGAATATAATGACGGTAATTTAGTGTCTATGTATTTTTAAGAGATTTAATTGTTCGTTTTTTAGGTTTGGTCGCTACCCAGTACGAAATACTCGGTATTTTTTATTTGAAATGGGAAGTGATGTAGGAGGAAAGGGGTTGTAGAAGACCCGTGTGTTTTGATTAATGAAATTAATTCGTAGTTTTGTTATAAAGTGAAGCACGTGTGAAAAGTGTGAGTTGGTATATGATAAAGGAAAACCACTCAGGGCAATATTAAAGGTATCTATTTTCGTTAATAAGGAACTCACCCGTGGGATTCATAGAGTGGCATTGATACATACTTGAAGGTTATTGGAAATTCTCAACGTGGTCGGATAGGCTTTCCGAAGAGGTTATTTTACCTGTGAAAATCTAATAAATTTGCTGCACAAGATGTTTCACATCTTGCATAATGTATTTTTCAAGGTCAACCCAGCTTATTAGAAACACTTTCACATTTTATTACAATTCGATTTTCAACTGTAAAGAATACTGGATTTCTGAAACGTCTTCTTGTTACAAGCCATTCCTTGTTTTAAAGCGCCCCCTCCCCTTGGATGTTTCTTATCATCCCTGTCAAAATCGAGCAATTGGGAACCCTTTCAATTGAAAAAAACAGGAAAAATTACCAATAAAGATAACAAAATTGATAAAATTGGTAAACTTTATTTAAATTTGAAAAAAATAATAATAATTTTGATTTTAAAAAAAAAACGACTTGATTTCGAAATAAATTGAAAAACTAATTCATAAAAAAGTACATAAAATACTCATTTTTGAAACGCATTAAAAATCGATAGGTTGTTGAAAAAATAATGAATAAAAAGTTGCTTTAAAATCAAAACGTTGGTCGAAATTGATAATAGGGGCGATTAAAAGCAATTAGAGAGAATTTTGTTGGCATTTTCATGTCTTGACTATGACACACAGAATTGAAAATCGTCACGAAAAAGCGTTACAAAAAAAGTCACGTGGTTATCATGACGACGTGTCATGCTCATGAATGATAATCGTAATATTTTCATATCATGATAACTGGTCATTGTTATGGTGACATTATCATGATCTTGAGTGGCATATACGATGACGCAGGCCGCGTCATGGCGACGTGCCATGCTCATGAGTGATTCTTGATATTTCCATGTTATTAATACAATTCGTAGATAACACGTCACTGTTATGGTGGCATATCATGATCATAAGTGATATACTATACCATAACAAGTCATTATCATGGTGCTATGTGATGGTTATGATTGGCATTGGAGCGGTGAAGTGTCATGGTCGTGAGTAGTATATAGTCATGTTTTGATGATATGTCAAATGACTTGTCATGGTGATATCTCATGATCATGTTCTGTTGATATGTCATGGTGACCTGAATAATGACATATTACTGGTAAAATTCTTATTTTCGTCCTCGTTTTATACAATATTTTTGTCTCCGTTTTCAGGGACGAAGCAAAGATTTTTCTAGGGAGAAAAGAGGGGGATTTTTTACTTGGAAAATACTGACTTTCTCGCGTAAAATTACCGAATAATTTCCAAAAATAATACAATCTTCAAAAAATACTATTTTCAATGTTTTTTTTTAATATGTACATAGTTGTTCAAAAAAATTATCCTCTAATTTTTTTTTGAAAAAAAAAACAAAAATTTACAAGTAGGTACAATTTGAATTGAAGAAAATCATGAAAATGAGAAAAAATTGTCTGAACGGAGCGAGATCGAAAATTCGTTCATTAAAATGTGTAGTTTCAACGTTTTTTAAAGAGTTTCTGTACAATTTGAAGATTTTCCAGCGGTTTTTTTTTAATACACACGTCTACTAATCTTTGACAAATTGGATCATGTTCAAAAATCAGAAATAATCAAATCCGAAATTTTTTAGCGATACATCTCGAACATCTCCACGTTTTATTATTTCAAATTTCGGAGTATTTTTCTTCCCTCGGAGCTTTGTTTTTGTAGATATGGCGGAATATATTTTGGGAAAATTTTTACAATTTTTTTCATCTCTTTAAATCGACGACATGATAAATATCCCGAAATTCGCGTGCTTTTTTTTCTCTATAAAAAAAGAAATGAAAGACGACGAAACACAAATAACCGCGAGAAAAATACAAAACGACGAAATTCTGTTCTTCGTAACGTAAGATTTCCTGTAGCGTTTTGGCGATGAAAAATAATCTTCAAAGGGAGAATACCCAAAGACAAGGAGATCTTTATAGGTCAGAAATATAATATTGATTGGGTATTTGTATGTGTATACGCGTCGTCCATCGTCCACCTAATCGTTGGCATTTCATTCGATAAATCCACAATAAATGTTGGGCTTATACGCGAGCTAGCTTTAGCGAAAAACGACCAAAGAATTTATAGCATGGAAGAGGCGAATATAGCGTCGTATAAAAAGTGAAAAACGACAGAAAACTCATTATTTTCGTATTTTTTTTTCAAGTGTTTTTTTTTCCTAAACGCGAAACGTGTACTATGCTGGTATTAATTTCGCGTACTATGTAACGAAGATGGCAGCTTTCGGTGTATTGTTGCTTTCAATTTTTTCAAGAAGGCGTATTTACTAAGTATTAGCCGCGGAATATGACGGAGGAGGTAGATTAATTAAAATTTGCGCAGCGTTTACACTTGGTATACGTAGCGATATTTTAACGAGTTGAAATTACTATACGCGAGATGGTAATGGCAGATGTTTCGGTACATGGGCCCGCTTTCGAAATTTTTCCATGCCGATTTCCGCCGCGTGATGCGGAATTAATAAACAGCGCGAGGGTTGTGAGGATTTTTGAAAAATAGTTCGACTGAACGCCGAATTTCGCACTTCATTACGAAGCGTGTCAGAAAATATTCGAAATTTACACAAACCTAGTATTTGAGATTAATTAAATTTTCGGATGTTTCGAAGAAGCAGGTTTCGACGGTTCAAAAATACTGGCTTCGTAACGATGGGAACGCGAATATGATTTATTTTTTAGTTTCGACGTCGTGCACGTTTTAACGTTACGTGATTGGTAATTTGTTAAGAATACGTTGTAAAGGGTTTAAGGATTCGCAGTAGAAGGCATAATGCTCGAGATGTACCAACAGAGTCCGGCTGTTCAAAATTAACCAAAGTTGTTGTATACTATGCGTCAAAAAGTGGAATTAAAATGGTGGGGTATGTAACAGAACAGGTAGTAAAAGTTGTGAAAGTAGTGAAAAATTAGTAGTTTGCTAGTGAAAATGTAGTGAATTTTGCCAAAAATTGGTGCATAAATGAAAATATCCGAAGATGCGAAACATAATTGAAAAAATTACCCAAAAATTGTTCATTTTTAATAAATGACCAGCAATTTTTTTTATGAATTGGCAGCACTGTCGGAATATGTGACGTCATATACATTTGTCAAATCAGCAAGTAATGCGTTTATTTGTTTGTAATTTTATTTGATTTTTTTTTTAATTCAAGTACGGATTTTCTTTTATTCTGAGATTTGACCTCGTTGATGGGGGGGGGTGAGGTTTTATTAGAAGGATAGTGATTTTTGAAGAAAAAAAAACCGATACTTCGAAACAGGAAGCGATACACTTGATTTTTCTTCGTAGAAAAGTTCTAAATAATTTCTGGAAAAGATTTTACTACTTTCAAGTGTTGCTTGAGATCACCTTTGTGTATAAAACCTAGTCAGCCTCTCTCTCCCCCATGAAATGTCCCATAGGAGGCTAAACATGTCCTCAATTTCAGTTTTTTGATGATAATTCGAAAGCTACGATACGTAGTGAAAAATAATTGTGTTGAAAAATAATCTACTTGGAATTCCCTACAAAATAACATAAACATGACCTATTTTCGATGAGCCCCACCCCTGTGAAAATGGGTAATTAGGGATTGAAGTTTCCCATTTTCTTAATCACGATCGAAAAACATCGTTTAGAAGCCTTCATCTGGTTCTCCTTAGATCGCTCTTTCTAAATTCTGTACTTTTTGTATTATTGCATTGATTTTTTTTTTATATATACCGTGCGCCTGGAATGAATTCCTGATCCTTGTCTTGCCTTCATGGAGCTGCAAGGGCTCATATTGAAAAAAAAAAACATCACCACCAAAAGATTTTAACTAATGCTATTTCAACTCAATCTACGCAACAACATCTCAAGTGCCAAATGAGTTGCATAACCACGGTACTGCGCTGAGTTTATTACTTATTTATGGCGCAGCGATATGCAACTTATTTAGCTCGCGTGCTATTGATGTTGAGTTGTATTTCGATTGAAGGCGTATTAATAGGTATCAAAAACGTGGTTAATTAACGCCCTCAAGTTACGATTCGCGAAGCTGGTCTAATAAATTATTCGACGTTTCGAAGTAAAGCATCAAATACCGCGGTAAAAACATGCGATAGTTCGCCCTCAGGTGTCTATCTAAATTACTTTTTGATTGGTCGCTATTACGATTATATCTAAATTAATGTTTTTTTGTTGTTTTTTTTCAGGTAAGTCAAATTATGACGTTAACTTTTGCCGAAGAAAACACGAATGCTGATCTCAGGTTCTTTGCGATCACCGACGTAAATCCTTGCGAAGGTTTTTCATAAACTGTGAATCGATGTATAATCATCCGAAAGTTGGTCAACGAAAAAGACGTGAGAAAAATACCGCTGGGCCGAGAATAAACGAAGTACGAAAGTGTAATCCACTTAAAAAAGCTGTCTTACGATGTTAAACGAGCGTTAACGCGTTTACGAATTATTGCTCGACACGATAAACGATTATGACAGTTTCAACTCGTTTTGTAATCCGACGAGACGCTTTTTTTTCCCCTTTCAGACGAAATATAAAGCGAATTATTCGTGGAAATTACGAGGTTCGCGGACGACGAACGCGTGCAACGTTGAAATTCCACCGCAAACGTTCGAATTTAGCGAATCGCGTTTTTCGGGTGACTTCGTGTGTATTTTCGATTACAAAAGCTCGAATCGAGAAAAGAAACAGGCGCCTTTAAATTGTATGTTGAATATTCATTTTACGCCTACCGACGGAATAATCTAACGCGACGCGGATGTAGAAAGGCAAAAGCGTGAGAATATCAATTTCATCTTTTCAACGTCTCGCTTCGTTCTTTCGACGTATTCGCGACATACGGGATGCTCTTCGGTGGTTTTTTCAACTTCGATGGGTTTCGTAGATTTTTCATATGCGAATCGAACGACAATATTTACACAGTTGTATCGAATTTGCAACCTTCTCTGAAGATGAAATCGATTTAGCGCGAAATTAGCCAATTTTATATCTGCGATGGAAAAGCGACCTCGAAGAGGTGGAGAAGTACACGGAAAACATGCAGAATCGATATGGAAATAATATTTTATAATTTCGGTAAAGTGTTGTAGCAAAGGCATCGACGTTGTAAGCGTCGAAAAAAAACAGTATTCGAGGAAAGATTTCATTATACTTGGTAATATTCGCTTTAGCACGCGCAATTAAACCAGCTTCGTTGTGTATTTGGGCGTAAAAGGTTTTTCGAGTAAAATTTCACCTCTTAGCATGCTCCGTGTCTGCGGTGGAGGCGATTCGGCATGCCGTCGTTGAGCTGTGCCCGAGGAGTAGAGGGCCTTTATTAAAGTGAAGTTAATTTGTTTTCCGTAACGGAAGTTTCGGTTTGCCTACGTTGTATATCGGTCGGCTTATTAATTAAAATAGGAAGGCGGAACAATTACAAAATATTTACACAAAATACGAATAAAACGTTCGGCTATTATCATAAATTAATATTTATGAAGAGTCATTGGCGGCATTATCGTTATTATTTAAACCGAATATCATAACTCGACGAAGAAGATTCGCTTTAAGCTGGAAAAATTTCGCTTCAAAGTTATTTTTGAATTTTAAAGTATCAACGGTTTCGCGAAAGACATAATTTACATGGTAATTTTAGCCTTTCCCTTTATCCTACCCGGCTTGCGGGCCGACTTCAGCGTTGAGCCGATGAGTCTTACGACGGTAAATACGACAAATTTTCCCTCAAAGGATGTCTCCGATGGAAGTGGAATTACGAGGGTTTTTTTCACGTCCGTTCGAAATATCTAGATGGATTTTTGCGTCTTTGATCTTATCGAAGGTATGAGCGGAGTACGATATCGAGCAGTTCGGTTTGAATTTTTAGTCGAGATGTGGTAATGAGCGGAAATAAGCTGAGGTAATCAGAGTCGTGGAATATTCCGTTTTGAGAGATTCATCGTTTATCCGTGAGGCCGAAATTGATTGCTATATTTATTAAGTTTTGGTGTATTTTTTTTATTCAAAATTTCAGAAGGTTTTTCCCAAATTATTTATAAATTTTTTTGATTTTTTTCCAACATATTGAAAAGATACAAGTTCGAGGGAGTCTCGAAAAAAGTGAGTATGATCGCTCAAATTGAAATTTTCTTATGTGAAAATTGCCTGGTTCCAAAATCACGTAATGATGAATCATTTAAAACGCAAAAATAAAAATGATTTTGATCAGTGTTATCACTTTAACATTTATGATTCATTTTATATCATAAAAATTTTAAAGGCACACTTTGAAAAAATTAAAAATTGGAGCTTGCCTGTTGAAGTTCGACGGCAGTAGCATCGAAATCACTCATTTTTGCCGTGCCATTTGGAGGGGGGGGGGGGGTACTCAGGCATGATTTATAGCGAAACGTTTGCAAAAGAGTGAAAAAAATTACCTATTTTTGCCATGAGATACACAGTCTCTTGGTATTCAAGAATAATTTTTTTTATTTCTCGTTTTTTTAATTTGTCAATTTGAATATCGGTTGCTGAAAACAACCTGAAATCTCCTCCCCTCACTACCTTTCCAAAAATTCCATCCTGAAGAACATTCACGTGCTTGAAAGCAAATAATATCATTTTCTGACGCTGCACAGGAAAAATTACGAAAAATTATTGTCCATCTTGAATCTTGAAACAAAAATCGTACCTCGTGGGTTATTCTTTTTTTTGATTTTTGAGTTCGAGATGTGATTTGAATGATCGACAAATGCATAGTTCTATGATTGAATAGAATTTGCAAGCCTTAGGATGTCACAAAACTCGATTGATTGTCCCAGAAGAACATCAAATTTTGGTTTGAATGTTTTTTATTGGGAGGAAAGAGACTTTTCATGGAAGAATTTCTGCTTTAAACCATTTTATGGTTTGTATTGCTGAAAATTAACGTAACGTCATTTAAATGTTTGAAATTTGAAATACTTCCTCACCCCTACCCCGCCACCATTACAAATATTGTTGCAATTTATTTTATTTTTTTATTTTTTGGAAAGAGTCAAGTAGTCACTATGAATCTAAATATCTATTTATATTGCTCAGCTTGAAAACCTTCAAGTATTTTTTTTTTTTTTTTTTTAGTTTATTTAACCACGTTGTGTACAGCCTAGGGGCTAGAGACGTGGGAAGCTGTGTAGATTTAGATTAAGGAATACAGATTGGTTGTTTTTAGGAAAGTAAGGAGTTTGGAATTTAATGTAGGATTGTCAGAAAGTAGGGATTCTATTGTTGTATTTGGGATATGGGTATTTCTCTGGATTTGGTACTTTGGACATTCGATTATTGCGTGGAAAGTGGAGATAGGAACATTGCAGGTTTCACAGGTAGGATTGGGTTGCTTATTTAGGATATAGCTATGAGAGTTTTTTTTTGAGAAAACGAATAAATTCCCTTCAAAAAATTAGTTGATTACAATACCTGAAATTATGCACTTTGAATTGTTTCATCATCAGTTTGTGAGGTGACCAAAAGACTCGGTTCGAAGAAGCATAAGTTGCCTACTTCTCGTGTAAACGGAGTATGTGTGTGTTATGTATGTGGAATGCTCTCATAATAAGACTTAATAAGCTCTTAATAATTTTTATTGCTCTAACGCATAAAAGGAAAATCTAATTAGTTGCTAGTTCAACATCTCATCGTATATTATGTGCATTGTCATTACGAACGACGCGGATAATAAAAATGTAAAGGTATTAAAAGATGAACAGTCGAGTGGATAATTAGGAAAAGAATACGGTTTTCATATTTGTCGGGATTTTATGTATGTACGATCGTTTTAATCCCCGGAGACGTTTCGGTCTTGATATTACGTATCCATAATAATTGCCATTTATTGCTCGTAAATTTCCTTATTTTCTTGTTGAGAGGGTATGAATGCGGATGTGAAGGAACAAAAGTGCATTACGGAGGTGAGCGGTTTTCTTTTAGTGGGTGTATTCAACTGTTGCGAATTTGTTGGACATGTGAGCTAAGAAGAGATACGAGGAGCTGACGCTGGGGTAACGTGGCTGGAGACCAATTATCGTGCAATGTTTCAAAGACGTGTAAGAGCTTTATTCGATGTTCGTGGAATGTTAAGTAGATACGAGGGTGCGGAGGGGTGGCGAATTGGTGAAATAAGACTGCAAAAGGATCATCGCTGTTATTCAAGGCAGTATAAAATAAATAGCTTCTTTATAAAACATGGTCAATTGGTCGCATCAAAATATTAAAAAAACTGGGACGAGGCCATTTTACATGTTTTCCAATAAATCAAACATACATGTTAATGAAAATTGTGACCATTTTAAGGTAAATTTAACGAGTGATATTTTAACGAAGCGTTTTTCTTTATCGTTTCGTTATGTCATCGCAAAACGTTAAGAAAAAACATCAGCAATTTGTTATTAGTTTACCTACAGATAGCAGAAGGCGTCTTTATCAAGTTTTAAAATACCGAACAGATATTTGCCGAGTTTCTTTTGAAGTTGTTTAAACGCTGTAAAACTTTGTAATGTTCATTTAAGTTTTTATGAAAAAAATTATATTACAGTTTGCGAATATTTAACGTTAAGTAAAAGTTTCACGATTTGAATAAAGAGAATTCGTTTGCCGGCGAATATTTTTAGCGAAGTGTATTTTTCTGATGCTAACAAATTATATAAATTAATTTCAACTTTTAGCCGAGTCAAAAGTATTCGATGTCATTTGTAAATTAGGTCTTCGTGAAAACGTAGTCTCGTTTGAATGTGGCGTAATTTTTACTCGCAGTTTCTTCTCGACTTTCAGAAACTCTCAAATGTCAATTTAACGTCGGTCGTTGAAGGAGCGCGGAGAGTAAAGAGTGGGGGTATGTTGCAACGTGAATTTGTCAGTTGAGCACGAGCGTTGGTATGGGAAGGTTGTACGTTGATGCGTTGAATTCGAGTTATGATTATTTTTTCATGTTTTTTACGCGTTTTTGAGACGATATATGGGACGCGGTGTTTCATTTATCGCGAAGCTTTAACGCCTCGTTTTATTTCAGCGATATTGAAATTTAACGAATTAATTCAAACGTACGTAAACTGTTGACTAATTGGATGCCTCGAGAGTTCGCTTGATACTTGTGTATCGACGTGTGTTCTGATTGACACGTACAATTTAATTTCTGCTACGCTCATCAATTAAAACGTCGAACGATTGGTTGCGTGTTGCTTGTTTTATGTAATTACGCCGTTCTCGTTGGTAACATTCGTACGAATATTTAATTTAGTTAACGATCTTGAGCTGGTAATTTGAGATGACAGAGGTTACATCTTCGCGGCAAATTTCTGGTTTTCTTAGTACGTATTCCTCGACATGTGAGGTATAATTTCCTTCGTTATCGAAGACGATGAATCTTCGGTGAAATACGCCACGAGTGAGATTTTGAGTGAAAAATTTGCGGAAATTTTAGATTTTTTTCTACGTCAGTAACAAATCTCTATTAATTGCCAAGATTAGGAATTTTTTGCATCCAAATTGAGAGATTTCACTCGTTAGAAGGAGATTTGTGTCGTTTAACGTAGCCGTTTATTTTTACGCTCCGTGGCCTCGGTCGGATGTAATTTTTTAATGCAAAGAGGGATTGTTTGGTTAAAAGATGTAAATAAATTATGCGACGATATTTCGGTGTAAAATTTTTTCACTATTTTATTTTACCTCGAAGTAGGTTGATTTGTGGGAAATAGTGGATGTTACGTCTTCGAAGTTTTCTTTTTCTTTTCACATTGATTGATTCCGGCGCTAGGAAATATATCATTAAATAATTTTC
>QBDW01005842.1:0-12549 GCA_003261595.1 Maconellicoccus hirsutus | reverse complement strand
TTAACGCCTCGTTTTATTTCAGCGATATTGAAATTTAACGAATTAATTCAAACGTACGTAAACTGTTGACTAATTGGATGCCTCGAGAGTTCGCTTGATACTTGTGTATCGACGTGTGTTCTGATTGACACGTACAATTTAATTTCTGCTACGCTCATCAATTAAAACGTCGAACGATTGGTTGCGTGTTGCTTGTTTTATGTAATTACGCCGTTCTCGTTGGTAACATTCGTACGAATATTTAATTTAGTTAACGATCTTGAGCTGGTAATTTGAGATGACAGAGGTTACATCTTCGCGGCAAATTTCTGGTTTTCTTGTTAGTACGTATTCCTCGACATGTGAGGTATAATTTCCTTCGTTATCGAAGACGATGAATCTTCGGTGAAATACGCCACGAGTGAGATTTTGAGTGAAAAATTTGCGGAAATTTTAGATTTTTTTCTACGTCAGTAACAAATCTCTATTAATTGCCAAGATTAGGAATTTTTTGCATCCAAATTGAGAGATTTCACTCGTTAGAAGGAGATTTGTGTCGTTTAACGTAGCCGTTTATTTTTACGCTCCGTGGCCTCGGTCGGATGTAATTTTTTAATGCAAAGAGGGATTGTTTGGTTAAAAGATGTAAATAAATTATGCGACGATATTTCGGTGTAAAATTTTTTCACTATTTTATTTTACCTCGAAGTAGGTTGATTTGTGGGAAATAGTGGATGTTACGTCTTCGAAGTTTTCTTTTTCTTTTCACATTGATTGATTCCGGCGCTAGGAAATATATCATTAAATAATTTTCGTGGCGTATTTTCTTTGTTTACTTATCTATTTTACCAACGGAGAAACGTATGAAAGAAAGCGGAACGAGTTCCTTTGGGTAAAAATATAATACCGTGTAATAAATTAATCGAGGAAAATTATATACTAATTTGTGGTGGTAACGGTAATATGGAGCTATTGTCCTATATATCCTCCGTGTTATTGGCTCCTACGAAAACAATTTTGTACGAAACGAAACGATGGATATTAATAAATAATTTAGAGCCACGAATTTATTATGTATGTTCCGTCAAGAGATCACGAATGTTGTTTGACTTGATGGACGTTTGTAAATATTTGGCGTTTTATACATTTCACGGTAGTTTTGTTTTATTTCACTAGAAGTATGGAGTATCGAGGGATTCATAGGTGTACTTTTTAGTTGATGATTTCAATAACGCTGCAGCTAATTTAGCCTGAAATTGGCCAGCAGCTTTCAAAATTAAAGAAATATCGAAATTCGGTGTGTTTTCATATGGTGCTCTATAGAGCATACTTCAATTCGTGATGAATGTTTTCGCTGGAATCAGTGATTTTTTCCATCTTGTAAATGGTTGCTGAAGAGGGAGTATGGGGTAGTTTGTTTTGGACCTGATATTTCTGTAGGGTACAAAAATTTTAAATCATTTAATAATAGGGGTATTATTGCCTTTTAACGTTAAAGTAAAATGTTTGTTTCACTGGATGTAGTCATCCGCTAATAGATACGTTCACGTTCATATTTAATGATTCGTTCGCGAACCTCTCATTTCAAGTGATAAGTATTCGGTATAATTAACGTTGCCAATTACCTGATATCGAAACAGTGATGAATATTTCCAAAAATGAGGGTGTTCCATAGGAGTGGAACTAATAAAGACTAAGTGAATTTTCCGAAATATACTCCCAGTTGAAATTTAAACGCGAATAAAATGTAGATCGGGGGAGGAAAAAAAATGATAAATTGTCATCGACAACGCTTCCAAATAATAAAAATTTTCGACTGTTGAGTTTAAGGGCGCCGCAGCCTTGTATTTGCATAAAGTTTGTACATAGCGTCGAGTATATCGTATGCAAAAATATAACGGTGATTAATCGGTTACGTACGATAAACTACATATAAGCCTTTTACGTACGGTGAACGACGAGGCAAGGCACCGTAAAAGAATCTCTTCGGCGGGTAATTTTATCAACGAGGATTAACCTAGTCATTTGTTACGTCGAAGACCATTAATTGGTTTCGACGACGAAATACGCCGGTGCGCGCGAGAGAGCGGTGTACGCAAAAATGTAAAAGTTTCCGGAGGAGTTTTTTGTGTATGTGTCGAATGGCGCCCGCAGTCTGTTTCTTGATCCCCTTTACCGTGTATTAAAGCGAAAAGTTACAAAGCTCGACTTTTTTCGCGTATATTTTTTTCGGAGGAAATAGGAAGTAGGCGGATTCGTTTAGTTGGCTGCATCTCTATTGTAATAGCACCGGAGAGCTTTTTCTAATGATATAGCTTTCTCTGCATATCGACCTGAGTATATTGGAATGGTTTACGTTAACGTGTATTTTAGTTATACGAAGCTTTATACTTGCCGCCTACTTGACATATTCGAAAAGTTGGGCTTTTTTTAGCTCGAACGTTAATTTCCCAAATCGAAATAACCTAGTTTTAAATTACCATTATTAAAAGCAGGCATAGGCGAGAGGGAAAGTTTGCCTGTCAAGTACTTGTTGAATGTTGTCGCATGAGAGTTTAAATTTTAATTTGAAGTATTTGTTTTCGAATGTCGCTTGTTTAAATAGTCGGATTTAAAATTAGTCGAAAAGTATAAATAAATTTTACGGTGTGTATGCGTAAAAGTGGCGAGGATACGTTCGGCAAACGAGTTTAGGAAAAAAGAATTTTTAACGAGGTGCTAAATTCTTAAAACGAGTTGAGCTTTTTCGCTGTTTGCGGCTTAAGTATTGGTAAAAGTTGTAAAAGAAATTTAAATAATTATCGATTTTATGCCAACGTTGGTATTCGATGCACGAGATGAACGCGTGTGAGAAAACAGGGTGGGGGAGTTGAGAAAATTTATTGCCAAGGATGAAACCACGATAATGTTTCATATTTTATCAAACTAGACAGATTGTAAAGATTTTTTGAAGAAATGCCTTGTAGAAGTAAGATAGGCTACTTATCATGTAAGGTTGCCTAATAAGCTGCATATCTACGGTACGTAGGCGTTTGCCTCTGCATAAATGTGGAATGTAGGCAACTTGTACTGCGTGAATGTTACATGAGTTGCATGTCTACTTGTATACGGGCGTTTGCCCATTCAACGAGGTGAAATGTAGGCAATTTTTCAAGCATCGCTATCAGAAATGTTGCATATGATTTCTTTAGGGGGAGGGGCGAACCAATTTCTCTTGTGATATTGAGTGTAGTCAAAGATGTATCTCATCAGAGGTTTCATTGTGCCTGAGAAGCGAGGTAAAAAGCTTGTGCAACATAGATGTTAAATGAGTTGCATTCACTTCATTCGCAGGCGTCTCGTTTTGGTTTTGGAAAATTCGAATAGGCAACTCATTTGTCACGACTGATAAAGTATTTATGTATGAATTGTTTTGGATTTGTGTTTAGTTGATGTTGATGATTAACCAAGGCGTTCTTCGATTAATTTACCTTGGCATTCATTTCCAATTATTTTCGTTCATTTTTTATTTTCGGATCAAACATTTTCTTCTTTCGCAAAATGGTTGACCTTTTAGAAATATATCCTAAGGATGAGTTCTTCAGACGTTAATTTTTATTCGGTTATAAATCATAAAAACTTAACGTTAACCGGGTTAATTGTATTTTTTAACGATGCACTTTTCTCTCCCTCTAAATCTGAGTTCATAGAACTAATGGATGCTTTAAATTAAGCATCATTAAACTCGTTTAATCCATCGCCATTGTTATGTTTCCTTGCTGTAGAAAAAAGAAGTAATTTAGCAAAATTATACGAAGGTATTTTCAAGATGTTTCCAATTTACCGAGATCCCTCTCTTTTTTCTCTCTTAATAATGAAACAGCAATATTGCGGCGAAGGTTTTCAACACACAGCGAGAGCTCATCAATACGTAACCAACGATTTCCATTCTCGAGTATTGTTAAAAAGATATATAAATAGAATATTCGAACATACGTGTTTTTTTTTTCACTCGTAATAATTTACTCGTGTATTGTATGGGAAAAGGTAACGAATATCTTTTACTAGCGCTTCCAATCCGAGACTGTAATAAATACCAACATCACATATCGCATGATTACCGCGAGCGCCAAAAGAGACGCGGAGGTTGGTAAAACAGGAAATAGAAAAGAAAACGCGAAATGCTTTTGAAGTTCGAGTTTTTTGCGCAAAAAAATTTTTCAAATCTGGAAATATACTTTTAATAAAAATAAAGAGAAGTAGTGTATATAAATTTGTTCGTTCGTTTTGCCTTTTTTTTTTGAAAAATTCAATTTTAATCGTCAAAAGTACATTGTGGGGGTGATGAAATCTTTTCATAGTTTTCACTTACATCTTTCGAGTTTTTGGGTTTTAATATTTTGTTCTTTTTACAATGCGAGTATTTTTTGTTGAAGATGATGAACGAAAAAGTAAGTGAAATAAGTTTGAAAGAGGGGGTTGTCATTTAAAGAGAGACAATGAACGTTGTTGATTTTTTTCAAAAATTTAGGGGAAAATTATTGATGTGTGGATCTCGATGTGGGATGGCCACACTGAAAAGCTTTGGTGATCACATTGTGATATTATAGTGGCCTCTAGGTGCTGTGGACTGAGTAGATGGGTTCTCTATGGAAATACTGAACCGTCTAAGCGATATCAAAGTGAAGACACGAAAGTATCACAGATATGTTACCACGATATCATTATATATGGTCACTGTATCATCGAGAAGTCATCATGACGTCATATGAAGTCACCACGATATCACGATTGTATGTATTGTCACAATGCCATCATGTGATCAACATATCGTAGAAACGTCTTAATGACGTCACATGGAGTCTCCGCTCTCTACAATATCATGAGGTCACTATGACGTCGTCCTGATGCCGAGATGACGTGATAACGTCATTGTGATTTGTAATGTCATAATGGTCTCTCTTTTCCTGAAGAGATGAATGGAAATTTTTAGGGTTTATTGATTATTCATGTTACCAACGGGCTTTTCATAAAATTATGTTTATTTTTTCTCTCGAATCATGTTAAAATGTCAATAGCACGTTTCTCAAAGTTACTTTATAAAGTAACTGCAAGTACAATATGAAAATACCCTTTTTATGCACATCTACTCGTACACCGTAGTGACCTACAAAATTAACAGAAAATACACGGATTTCACAAACGCATCGAGCTCGTTTTTTTTCTCCCGCTGAAATCCTGGATACACGAAGCATCGGCTGAAAAGTTCAGGTAAAGACGGCGCGCGGACGGAATAAGATTTACGTCAAGGAGAGAAAAAAAGTCGTTGGCCACGTTGAGAAAAAAAAAATCCTCGCTAAAATACTACACGAAATTCTATTCAAATCCGAATAAGGCGGAAAAAATAAGTCGAATAAAAAAATAACCCGATACTCGATAGCAACGTATACTTTACGATGCACGAAACAAGAGATGAAAGCTCCTTTTTCCGCCTTCTCCGAAGATGCGTTCCGAGTGCAGAATCGAAGGATAATGCGCAGCACCGTATCTATTTCTCGGGCATCGCGAGATGAGGTCAGAGGAGAGGTGTGTTGGTTAAACGTAGTGCATCGCTGACAGTATGTGGCTGTTGGCGCGGTTTTCGCAAAAGACTGGATGGCGTGTAAAAAAGGTCATGTCGGGAGCGTTTCATGTTGAAACGACGTTGATTGGTTTCATTTACATCGACGCGACGTGTATGAGTAATTAAGCACGTGTCGGAGTAATTTGCCCGGTTTGGCATATGCGGCCGACTTCCATAAATGAGAAGCTTTTGAATTTTGTATTAAAACGCGGTCGATAGTGGATTTCGGAAAGGTTATTTTTTCGACCTCCGCCTTCGCAGCGCTTATTACGTTATAAAAGTCGTAACTAGAAGTCGTTTAACAAATCAACGCAAAAGTGGGTATTAAATTTTGGATAAATTGAGGAAAGTTTGAAAGGGAATGGTGGACGACTAGCGGGTTTTATAACGTACGCATCGTACTAGAAGATTCACGGCGAAATGATGACTTGTAGTATTTGAAATAGTTTTTGAAAAAATTTTTTTAAAAGGTGAAGAAAGTCTCGTAAAATTACGGTAATAAACGAAGCAGCGGTGAATTTACCGACTAATAAAAATAGAGAGGAAAATAACATCGAAGGTAGAAAAAAGTTTTAAAAGCAATTTTACAAACTTGGGGATGTTTATGATCCGCGTCTTTTTTAAATTAACGTATACTGGAGCGATTTCTCGGAATTGTCCTGTTTTGTTGATTTATGATGAATGTCCATTTGGGAGTTGAAAGTGCTTTGAGCTGAAGTATCTCACAAGGGAATGTGCGCATGCATCTGACTCCACAGATCCAAACGTCACATGGATTTTTTGATGAAGCCCGCCAAGAAATCCTCACGACCAAAATTTCGGTTAATTATGTTCATTTTTCAATTTTTGATGAATTTTTTATGATTTAAACAAAATTAACAATGTAGGTGCCATGGTATATGGGTCACTTTGGAATACCCCGATTGCTGACGTGGTTTTCCCGCGGTGACTCACGGCAGGTCGTGCCTTTCGGGCTTCGGTGTTCCAAAGCTCCCGAGACGAAACAGAAACCTAACCCAACCCAATTCCAGATTCTAAATTTAACTTCTCCAACCTAACACCCTCTCGCCCTCCTCTTTAATAAAAAATTATTGTAAAAATTTTCATGAAAAATTAGACGGGAAATTGAAATTTCTTGGAAATTTCATCTTGTAGGTCAGTAACTCAGTATGTCATCTTTTCTGTAGAGTTTGCAAAGATCTACTAATAATGTAATTACTTTTTTTTTGCTTAACTTGAAAATTAACGGAGTTATGACACTAAAAAAATGCTTATTTTGCTTCAGTCCCTTCAATTCTAATGATATGCAAAATATTCTAATAATTGTTTTTTTTACAAAACTATAAAATCAAAAAGTGAGCTGTAAAAATTTTGACTATTCATGTAATTGAAGGAGTTATTCAAAGGTGATGGTGTCACTATTTCTATGATGTATCTCAATCCCTTCAATTTTAAGCATCGGCAAAATCTCTCTTATACGTTCACTTTTGGTAGCTTTATCACCAGTTGAAGGATTGGATAGCTTGAATGGAACACTCAATATAAATGGTGGAAAATTTGTGAGAAATTTCAATCAAAAAATTCTAATTTTTGCCCCTTTCCACCTCAAGTTTCTTCTGTGAGACTATGATTGGGATAATTATTTTTAATAAATAAATGTGAAATTATTTGGGGAACAGGGCAGAACTGGATTAAAATTAACCAAAAGGAAGTTCAGATGACTGCATTGGATGGGTGGATGGGGGGGAGGCTTGGCACGGCACTGGTTAAATCATCAAGTTTTCTGAATAATTTTTCTGAAATTTTGTAAAAAGTTGAAGTTTACCTGGGACCTCCTGGAAATTTTTGAAATCTTGGTATTCAAGTTTAGAAAGCAATCATTAGTTTAAAAACTAAATTTTACTATTTTTTAATAAAGTGAAATCTTTTTTTTGGTAATACACTTTTTTGTTGAAGAAAGTGACTATCATTACTACATGGGAATATATTTCACAAAGTTATTAAGTAATTAAATTCAACCATCTACATGGATTTTCAATGCTGTGAAGAAGCAATTATAGAACCCATCCCCCCCACACACGCACTTCTCTATCACTTTTGCCGGAAGCTGACTCAAAATTAACATATTTCAACGACGCTTGTAATTATTCCTTCTCTTTTTACATGTTATTTTCATTCATATCGGAAACACGATATCTTGATGATAAACGCTGCATAAAAAAAGTGATCTTTTGGAAAACACGGCAGAAAAAAAAGCCCGAGAAGAGGAGAGCGCATATAAACGCGTCTAATGCAGCCATAAAATACCAACACAGCTGCCAGCTACGCTTTTGCATACGTGTACTAACATCAAAGCCAATTTACGCGCCTTATTTCAGTAATTTTCATCGGCCTTTGCGAAATTAAAATAATTACACGGTATATGATTTTACACTCTTCCGAGGTACTTACGTCCTACACTCCGCGTATGAATCGAACAAAACCTAATATACCGTGTGTGCATATGAAGATTTAAAATAATCCCACTTCATTAGCAAAAACACAAATTAACCTTTTAGTTCGTCTAATAAAAGCGTATTTTACTATATCGATTTTACACAATATCGGCGCTTTTGCTTCGTTTTGAAAAACGCCGCTGCGAAATCACGCTCGCCGAACCGAACACCTAAAGGTTCTCGTTTAAAACCTATAATAAATTTTTATTTCGTTTTAATTAAACTTCCAGACGCGAACTTCGTTTAATTTAATTCTCCGGGGGATGCTTTTTTTTCAATTTTTTGCACTATAAACGTATGTAGGGAAGTGGGGAACCAGGAATGGAAAAAAATTAATCGTCTTGACAATTTATTTCGCTCCTTGTCGCCGAAAGTAACACTTGGAGGAATCGCGATCGAATTAGCATTTTAAATTGACCGACAGAATTCCTCGACGTTGCCAACTGCTGCAGGTCAATTAGCGCTTGATTTGCATTTTTCTTCGAAGGGACATAATGGTGATTAGAACGCTTTGATTGTAAACTTTCGCAAATCTCTCGAGATCCTAAGTTCTTTTTGATTTCGAAAAATTTCACCGAGACTTGTTAGATTTAAAGTTCGTCAACGTGTTGGTTTAGGATTCGTGAGATGGACTTCGTCGTGAATTCCAAGTTTATGAATTTCATTCGTCGTAAAATTGATTCAAAAACGGTTGATTTGACGCCTTCGCGTAGGGGAATATTAGTTGCGTCATATTGACGTTTTCAATCAACGGAGCTTTGAAATTCAATGTATCAACGACGCTCTTCAGCCGAGCTATATGCTTTGTTTTATTCAGGCTTTTAATTAACAAAGCATTGCATTTGGAGAGAATTGGGGTGTCTTGTGAAAAAAATTTTTGAAACGAAAGTTGTTGCGAAATGAACGAGGATGGGTTTTTGTCGGAGTCATTTTTTCGTATCTCCTCAAATTTCGTCACAATTTTACCAAGTAACTTGTTTGGGGTGTTTTTGTGGGGTTTTGGGCGATTTGAGATAGAAATGTTTGAAATAAAAATTATCGGAAATTTAAATAGGGAGATTTTTTGTTTCGAGAATTTTTTTGTATCTTTTCAAATTTCATCGTAATTTTGCTATATTACTACGAAAGCTGTAAAGTTCTCTTTAGAAGTTTGATGAAATTTTGGGCAACTGCGTAACGAACATTTGGGGCTGCGTATTAAAATAGGCCCTGGGCTGGGTTCCTCAGTCGATAGTCTACTTTTGTGGGCTCCTGCAGCCTTCCTCCTTCAACAAATTTGACAGATTGAATTACGCGATGAAAATCAAAACGTCGTAGTACCTTAAAAAGCTGCAAAAAAACGCGCCAAAATGAAATCCCCGAGTCGGCGTCGTCGCACTTTGAAAATATTAAAATCTCAGCACGATGATATTAACAATTTGCATAATTACTACGAGACAAATGAGTAAAAACGCGAACAAAGCGTTTAAATAATTTGTCGGCCGGCGAAAGACGCGTATAAATTCGAGGTGGCAGGATGTCGGTGCAGTCGTTTGGTGTTGGTGGTACGAGTATTATAAAATGGCGTAATAAATCAAACAAAATACGATAGAAAAAGGGACAATATACCACACGAGATATACGCAGAAGAAACCCACTCGCGAAATGTCCTGACCGAGTTGCGAAACAAAGCAAATATGTATTTTTAGAGTGGAAAAAAAAACGCTCCGGAGCACACGCGCGATAAGTTTTTAACCCGTTGAAGCTTTGGTATAATCTTGGAAAATCGTAAAAGTCGCAGCTAAACAATCGGCAAATTTTCAACTTTACGACGCTTTTTATTCGGCGAACGATATATGTGGCATTGTTAAAGAAAACAAAACGAGAGGAGTAAATCGTAGAGTGGAATTGGAGATCGTAAATGTCGTCGAGAATGTGCGACTTATATACGTGTTAAAAGTTAACATCATAATTTTTTGTTCGCGATGCCGCACTTATCCTCTTTTACTTTGAGATGCTCTCCAAGCAGTTTGAGGTTTACGTGAGGGTTTATATTTTTTTTACGACTTGAACTAATCGATGAATTGGAAATGCACCTAAGGGAGTCGTTAGGTGAACTCGTGTAGATTGACGACAAAGCGATGTCGAGTCACGTGTATGTCAGAGTGTTTTTTCTTCGGTGCTCCGGAGAACGTAACGAGAAAGTTTCAGGTACAAGATGGAACCGGCGTGGGAGCTTTATCCAGGAAGTGTCAATGTGTACGAGGAATTTTGAATGTAGATCGTCGAAGATTATGCGAGTTTCTTTGACTTTTTACAGCAGCGATTCGAGAAAGTTTACGAATCGCACCCGAGGGCGAGATGGTAATTAATTCTGGAGCTTTTGCACGTCGCACATCCTCTCTGGATGCGGAATACAAAAGAAAAGAATACGTTTCGACGAATAAACCGTGCGCTAAGTCATAAATCAAGCCGTTGATGTAGACGGAAGAGTACGAGAGAAACTCGGTAAATACGAAAAAAGAATTTATATTTCGCGTCGGAATTATATTACGTTTTTCCGTCTGATACGGCCGGCGAAACTGACCTATAAAAGGAATAATATTTTAGTTTTTATTGGAAACTTTCGCGATTTCGGTGGTCAGCGCGTATACGAGTGTCGCGTGCATGTCGCAAGAGAATATTAAAGTATATGGGGCATTTTCACGGGTATTTTACGTTAGGGCGATCGTTATTGAGGTGAATCTCGGAGCTTAGATATTCATTACTTGTGTATGAACCATTTATATTTTAACCGGGTGATTTGTATGCCGGAATTGGTTACGAGGCTTAGGTTTCTTGTACACGGTTACTAAATCGGGGTGTTTTTTTGTTTGTTTCAGGTATGTGGAGTTTTATTAAACTATATTACTCGAAGAATTGAAAAAAAAACGCAAGTTATGATGAGTATGTGTATGGAATAAGTTAAAGAATGTGTGGCAAGATTGCGTGGTCAGCGTAAAAAAGAATTTTTTGCTGAATTAGTTCTCTGGTTTGATACAAGATACGCGCTCGTTCGATCTAATGCAGTTTAAACGTTTCCTGATGTATTTTCAAATTGATATTTAAGATTTATATTTCTTGCTTTTTTTAATCCTGCACGAAGGGCAAGTCTGGTCAAAAATATTACGTGATGTTTTGTATGTAGATTTTGAAAAATCACTTGTGTTGTTTGACCCTTATGCTCAGCATTTTCTACATCCGAGCACCTCGATTTACAATACTTGTGACCTGGTCTACAGAAAGCTGCTTAGGAAGCAAAACGAGTTTTCGAGAAAAACGTATTGAAAATTTTCGCCAAAATTAAATTTTTTCAACAGTGTGCTCATCTTTCTCTGCGTTTTTAGTGAACTTCTAATTGGGATGGAAGGTTCCGGTTTGCGCCATTAAAAAGAGCGGTTCAATGACCATCCGAATCACTCAAAAAGTGAAAATCAATTTTTGACCCCGTAAGCAGCTTTCTGTAGACCATGTCACACTTACTGGAGAACCGCACGAACCAGTTACTTCAGATTTGAACGAAATTTGGATTTTTAAAACGAACATGCCACCCCCCTCCCCTCCTCCTCCTCCTCCTCCTCACAAAAAAATAACTGCACGAGTTCATGTATTTGTAGTAGGCACATAATGTGTTTATTTTTTTGCAATTTTAATTTGATTTTTTTTATAAATACAATTTTTCTTCTAATCTGAAATTTGATGTCGTTGACGAGGGAGGGGAGAGGGGGTGAGGAAGTTGAGAGGCTTTTGAAAATTTGTTGAAAAGGTAATGAAAAGAAGTGATTTTTTCAGAAAAAATCCCTTAGAAATGTCTTAATTCATGCAATTTCAAAATTTTGTAACACCAAATTCTGTATTTTTTTTACTTCATTACTTTTTTAACTTTTGTTGAAAATTGCAAAAAAAAACTCTTAAACTTTTCAAATTTCTGAAAAATTTCATTAAGAAAATCATAGAAATTTTCCAATTGAAAATTTTTGAAAAAGAAGTCGAAAAGAAAGTTATGTGAAAATTTTTCAATTTGTCGTTACAAAATGGAGTCATGCAAAAAAGTGGCAATTGGATTTATCCCTCTTCCTCTCCACAAGGTATTTCTCCATTTCGTAGTTGAAACCTTACACGGGAACTACTTGTGATATCCGGCTCAGATTTGAAAGGGAGTTGGATTTTTGGAAAGAGCATGTCAAAAAATCCCTAAAACCAAAATATTAGCTGCCCAAGTTGACTTTTCGATTTTTGGCGAATTTTTGAAATTTGAAAATTACAAAATTTTGATTAAAAATAAAGAATTAAGAAAAAAAAACGAAAAATGATTTTACATCAAGCAAGAAATATTTTCCCCTTAATTCGAACCAGCTGAATCCGAAAATCGCATCGGCGAACCGTTCTGGAGCCTCCAGCGCGATTTTCATTTTTCTCCAGGAATTGAAAACGCTCAAAAATGGCTTTTCGATG